>QAOC01051091.1:0-108487 GCA_003255005.1 Begonia fuchsioides | reverse complement strand
TCTAATTGAGTAAAAGGGGCGTTTGCAGTCAAAACATTTGATAAGAGGCGCGCATCTCTTCCCCATCGCATATTCGCATTTAGCATTTCAAATTTTGCGAAGAGGCTGAACATCATTTGCAAATTGTAGGTGAAAGTTGAATAGGGCTTCTTAATTCTAGCGGCGATCCATGGTAATGGAAGCTGCTGAAGCGCATTTTAGGCCTTTTTTTTCGTTCTGCTATGAACTTTCTTTACTTTCACCATTTCTAGAGCCATAAGCTGCTTCTTCGGTTGCTTGAGAATCAGAAATCGCTATCGCTCTTCCAAATTCGATAATCGCCCTCGATCTTCGCTAAATCTCGAGGTGCCTTTTGCGTTCTTTGATTGGGAATTAACAGTTCTGTTGTTCTTGCTTTTTTAATGCGTTCGAAGTTACAGAATCATCGACCTGCAACCATTTTTCCAGACTGAAAATGTGTTTTTAGGTTTTTCATTGTAGATAAAAGAGTGGTTGATTTTTGTTTTGTCAGGTTGCTGTTTCTCAAAATGAATTTGTATCACTTTTCTTGTCTGAAGGTAATAAATTTTGTAGTTCGTTCTTTTTGTTCGGGGTGAAGCTGTGAATTTCTTTGAACATTAGCTGTTGTATCGAAGGTAATGAAGATGCTTCAAGCAAGAGGCTGATACCGTTGAGAAATTCAGACCGAATATCCACCTGAATATTATTTATTTAACTATAAAAAAACGTGGAGAGTACTAATCAGGCTAATTCTCATAAAAGACGCTATTAGCAGTCTCTTGGACGAAATTACCTTTCCAAATAATTCTCACGTAAGAGAGGTGAGTCACGAACGGACCACTTAAATATCAAGTCTTACCTTAGCCAGAACTACTTACACAGTACAATTACAACACTAACCAGGCAGTATAAGAAACGATAACAGATGTGATCCGAAAAATACCAAGAATATTTTTCCGCTCTGTAAAAATATAACGGCTAAGAAGTAAAGGAAATAATGTCAAAAATGCACACCGAGAATTTTACGTGCAAACCCAAATCGGGAAAAAACTACGGGACCGAGTCCAGAAAGATCTCACTATGAAAAATAGGATTTACAATATTTTTCTAGAATCAAATATTATAGAAAATATTCACTAAGAGAAATCACTACTCTTAGAACTCACAATGTGCACAAAAGCATCACACCTATTTTTCTCTGACACTCTTTCTTTTCTCTCCTTCCAAAAATTCTCTCTATACTTTGAATACTTTCCAATACGATTGTAGAATGAAAATTGAGGGATGATTAGAATTCATTCTCAAACTTCTATTTATAGAAATATCATGAAGTGTGAAATCGAAAAACAAAGGGGCCAGAGGCGGGCGCGTTAGGCGAGTTAGGTCCCTTCATAAATGAGGGACCTCATAAATCTCTCCCTCCCTACTTATGAAGAGCTATCTCCAATCCCGCTGAGTCTCTACAGAATTCGTATTTATTTCTCTGCAAGATCTTTGTCATCATATCTGAGCCATTATTATCTGTGTAAATCTTCTCAAGATACACCTGCTTGTTGTCTAACACTTCTCGTATCCAATGATATTTGATATCTATGTGTTCTGACTTCGAATGAAAGCTCAGGTTCTTGCTTAAATGAATAGTATTTTGACTGTTACAATATAAGATATAATTATCATGTTGATGACTCAATTCTGCTAGAAATTTTTTCATCCACAAAATTTCTTTGCATGTTTCTGTTGTCGCAATGAACTCAGCTTCTATTGTAGATAATGCAATTGATTTTTGCCTCTTTGATTGCCATGATACAGCTCCCCCTTCAAATGTAACCAAACAACCTGATGTTGATCTTCTAGAGTCAATATCTCCAGTCATGTCTGCATCAGTGTAGCCTACTAACAAATACTCTTTACTTCCAAGACACAAACTTAATTCAGAAGTACCTTTAAGATATCTCAGAATCCACTTTACCGCATTTCAATGCTATCTACCCAGATTTGATAAAAACTGACTGACTACACAACAGAACGTGTAATGTCAGGTCTTGTACAAACCATAACATACATCAAGCTACCAACTGCTGAGACATATGAAATTCTTTGCATTTCTGTTTTTTCTTCTTTAGTAGAAGGACTTTGTTTGGAAGTAAGTCTGTAATGATTAGCAAGTGGAGTACTAACCAGCTTCGCTTTATCCAGATATAATCGACTGAGAACTTTCTTAATATATTTCTCCTACGATAGCCCTAATTTCCCTTTTTTTCTATCGCGTGTGATACTCATCCCAAGTATATGTTTCGCCGGTCCTAAATTTTTCATGGCAAAAGACTTGCTAAGTTCTTTCTTTAACGTAGCAATATTTTCACTGTCACGGCCCACAATCAGCATGTCGTCGACATAAAGTAAGAGAATTATGAAGGTATTGTCTGTGAACCGTTTCACGAACACACAATGGTTTGAAGAAGTTTTCATATATCCTTGATTGACTATAAATGAGTCGAACTTCTTGTACCATTGTCGTGGGGCTTGCTTTAGTCCATACATGCTCTTCTTCAATCTACAAACCAGATGTTCCTTCCCTTTTTCAACGAATCCTTCTTGTTGTTCCATGTAGATTTCTTCTTCTAGTTCACCATGTAAGAAAGCAGTTTTCACATCGAGTTGCTCGATTTCCAAATTGAGACTTGAAGCTAATCCAAGTACAACTCGTATGGATGATATTTTCACAACAAGTGAAAATATTTCTTCAAAGTCAACGCCTTTCTTCTGACCAAAACTTTTCACAACTAATTTGGCCTTATACCTTGGTTGTGAACTTTCGCTCTCAAGTTTAAGCCTGTATACCCGTTTGTTCTTGAGTGTCTTCCGTCCCATTGGAAGTTGAACCAACTTATAAGTATGATTATCATGCAATGATGTCATCTCATCTTATATAGCATCTAACCAATTATTCTTTTGTTGATGCTCCATAGCTTCTTCATAGCACTTAGATTCATCGCCGTCTGTAATCATCACATACTCATTGACAGAGTATCTCTTTGATGATTGACGATATCTTGTTGACCTTCTTAACTCTGTAGCTGATTCATGAGAGATATTTGTCTCTCTTTGGTCAACTTCATTAACTACTTGATCACTAGATTCTCCGGTATCTCCTCCGTCAAAAGTTGATTTCACCGGTTCAACTCTCACAAGATGTTCATTAGTGATCTCCACATCTTTCTTCTTGTCTTCAATAGTTTGATCTTCAAAGAATACAACATTTCGGCTTCTAACAATTTTTTTGTCAGTTGGACTTCAAAGACAACATCTCGAATGTTGAAGATGAGAAGTTGATCAAAGCGGATGGAGATGCTACCCTTATTTTTCATCTTGCTCTTGCAGATGAAATTCTGTTAGGTATCACAGAACTGACAGCCGCTAAGCAGATATGAGATACGCTAACAGAGTTATATGAAGCAAAGTCAAATCATAATAAAATTTTCTTAAAAAGAAAATTTTATACTCTTCGGATGTTAGAGTCGACAATGGTCACAGACCACATCAATATTCTAAACACCTTGTTCTCACAACTCACGGCAATGGAGCACAAAATCGACTCAAATGAAAGAGCCGAACTTTTACTTCAGAGTTTGTCAGATTCATACGATCACCTTATTATAAATTTGACCAACGGTACTGCAAAAACTTTGACGTTCAAAGATGTTGCAGTTGCTGTTCTAGATGAAGAAAGCAGACGGGAGAACAAATAATGTGCTTCTGTGGAGGTCTTATCAATAGTAAGAGGAAGATCAAGAGAACGTGGGGCTTCTGGAGCCAGCACGTCAGGAAGGGCAAAATCAAAAAGCAAAAAAAAGATTAAGTGTTATTCTTGTGGTAAAACATGCCACATGGAAAAAGATTGCTGGAAATTGAAGAAAGAACAAAATAGAGGTTTCAGAATGCATTATGATCATCCTCAATCTTCATTCGACAATCGTCGGTCTATCATTGATGGCTATAACACAGTCATCTCTCCGTAATAGCGCCTTCATCTTTAATTTCCATAGCAAAAAATTATTCTCGTTGAATTTTTTAATTTCAACCTTTCTGGCCATAATAACGAGGCTCTGATACCACTTGTTGGGAAATATAACTCGAATATTCACCTGAATATTATTTATTTAACCACCAAAAAACGTGGAGAGTACAAATCGGGCTAATTCTCATAAAAGACGCTATTAGCTGTCTCTTAGACGGAATTACCTTTCCAAGTATTTCTCACGTAAGAGAGGTGAGTCACGAACAGACCACTTAAATACCAAGTTTTTTCTTAGCCATAACTACTTACACAGTACAATTACACCACTAACCAGGCAGTATAAGAAACGATAGCAGATGTGATCCGAAAAATACCAAGAATATTTTTTCGCTCCGTAAAAATATAATGGCTAAGAAGTAAAAGAAATAATGTCAAAAATGCACACCGAGAATTTTACGTGGAAACTCAAATCGGGAAAAAATCACGGGGATCGAGTCCAGAAAGATCTCACTATGAAAAATAGGATTTATAATATTTTTCTAGAATCAAATATTCTAGAAAATATTCACTAAGAGAAATCACCACTCTTAGGACTCACAATGTGCACAAAAGCACCACACTTATTTTTCTCTGACACTCTTTTTTTTCTCTCCCTCCAAAAATTCTCTCTCTACTTTGAATATTTTTCGATACGATTGTCGAATGAAGATTGAGAGATGATTAGAATGCATTCTCAAACCTCTATTTATAGAAATTTCATGAAGTGTGAAATCGAAAAACGAAGGCGCTAGGGCGGGCGTGTTTGGCGAGTTAGGCGCCGAAAACTAAGGAAAGTTTTTTAGTAGCATTAATATTTGTGGCCCCCCTTCATAAATGAGGGACCTCACGGATACTACGTACGTTCAATCGCCAGGGGATGTGAAGGAGCTTAAAAAAGAGGTGCTCATTTGTTGCTTTTGGATACTGAAATCATTTTATTTCTTCTAATTTCCTTAGAAATAAGTTTCTTCTGCTTGATGGTGATATGCAATAAGCTAATAGCTTGTATTTATCTATTATGATCTTTTTTGAACCTTGGACTTCTTATTTATCTATTTTTTTTAACTGGTTGTTAGTATTAGAGGTGTGCTTAATGCTTCGTATTAGTTGTAAGCTTGCAAGTATGCATCCGCTTAGTGTTTTATGTATTTCTTTGGAGAGGTATTAAGGGATTAAGATCATAATAACTGTGCCAACTACAAAGTTAGTGCAAAGCTGTTCCATCATCTTGTTCACACGAGATTATGTGATCATATGAACCTAAAATGATCAGTGAAGGAAAAAATATTATATATTTCACATCGATAAAAGTTTACATTCATTCTCTGGGTCCTTATTCAATACAAATTTAGTAAACGTTTTCAGTCCAAAATTACATTAAGATGACGTTCATTCTATTTATTTAGATTCTACGATAATCAATTTGCAGGCAAAATTTCTCAAAGCTTGTGGTACAATAACTGAGACACCTGCTGAACTTAGAAAAGCAAGCCATAAGTTGGAGCATTTGAAGTGCCATTCACGGCTTCCACACTCCATAGAAACACTGCAATTAGATCATCCCCCTGAACCATCAGAACTTTTTAAAAAACAAGAAAAATTGTTGAGTTCTTCTGGGTGCACCCTTTACTGGTTGTGTTACACACTTCAACATTTGTCCTAAACCACTTTAATGCGATCACTAAACTGTTGGTTGTTTTATCAGCAAACAGAATTTTACAGAGCAGCCCATCTTCTTCGAGAAAGCCTATGAGTCACCTTGTGCTATTGTTACAGCACTATATTCACTGCCGGAGCAAGTCAGTCCGATTTGAAGGTCTGTTCAATGAATCTTCTCCTGGGAGCCTTTTACCCGACAAAGATAGCAAAAATGGAACGAAATCACAGTATAATCCAACTAGATCAAAGGAATCGCCATATCCAACTCCATTAAAGCTATCAGAGGAAATGCAAACCCCTGGAACTGTCTTTCATTCGAATTTTGAGAATATAATAAATGGGCGTTTGTACGTTCAGTTATGAACACAGCAGAAGGTGACTTCAGATTTATGGGCTTGAAAAACGAAAATAACTTATATGGTCTTCCTACTGAATCGAAAGACTCTATCATCGATTCAGAAAATGCCAACTACATATCAGAAATTCTATACATTTCAAAAAAGTTTCAGACTTTTTCTAACAAAAGTAGAAATGAGGGAACACCTGAAGATAGACCAATCATAGGAATGGTAGCTGCTCATTGGAATCAGAACGAGCCCTCTAATATCTCCCCAAAGTTGTGGGATGGAAATGGAATCCCAAATTCAACTAACAAGTACAAGGAGGTACATCATTTTTATATTTCTGGTATGTTTACTGTTTTTTTCTACATTGCATAAGTAATTGTTTTACGTGCATTGCAGGATCAGAAACTACGTTGGCATGCAACGCCATTTGAGAAGAGTTTAGAGAAGGCATTATCTGAAGAAAGTGCCATTTGGCATGCAGTGTCCTCAGAGTTCGTCATTTTAATGATAGATTTTTCTCTCAATTCAACATTTAACAATTGTTTGTAAATATTCATATTAAGATAATATATAAATAATTAATTATCTTCAGTCCATATGTTTTAACTTTTGAAATTGTTGGTAATTTGTCAACTTATTCTTCACATTCCATTTCTCAAAGGTATGCATTGTCTTCGGTGTTTATCATTTTAATGATAGGCTTTTCTCTTAATTTAACATTTAGCAATTGTCTGCAAATGTTCATATTAAAATAATATATAAATGATTAAATTATTTTTAACTTATAAGTTTGATTATTGAAATTGTTGGTAATTGTCAACTCTTTCCTCACATTTCATTGTGTAGGATTTTTCATGGCAAATCAACCTTTTCTGGTGATAACAGCAACACTGCTCTTTCTGCGTTGCAGCCCGAGACTCAGGTGACTACAATAGTTGCTTTCGAATAAATGATACAATTCAAACTAATTCGGGTTTGCATTTGGTCAATGAATTTGAAAATGGAAAGAGAATTACATGATATCTTGTTGTTATCTAAGAGATTTTCTTTTCCTTGCATTGGTATTATTTAGTATTTACATAATAAATTATAAATAGTTAAATCAATAATAAGTCATTAAGTGCAGACAGCTTTGACTCCCATTTTGATCTTGAAATTTAAATATGCACAGATCAAAGTGTGTAGCATATGATCTTAGAGCTCAACCAAACTTGCAAATATGGTTTAGTTTGTCAAAACCGAACAATAAACTCGAATGAAGTTCTAGTCTATTGAGGGATTACTATATGCCAATTTAAAGAACTGATACAGTTCTTGACCTCGCATTTCATCTGAGTTTCGTTTTGGTCAGAACCATCCACCGGTGGAAGACCGAGTAAGTTGCAAGGTGGGAAACCGTAATAACATCACGGCTCTACCACAAATTCTTGTTGCCTGAGTCTGAATTCGATGATGCTACGAAGAATTGCAAATGAAGTTATCATAATAACTGCTAAGATGTGGTTTTGCATTCGGGATCGCTATCGCAATGGCTCCTCTCATTTACACCTTTGAAGAGGATGTCAGTAAGTAGTCTGACTTTGCTTGTTAGTGCAGACCCATAGAGAAGACGAGGTTGCCTGTTAGGGTAGGCAAAACCAAATAAGAACTACGGTCCAGATGAAAATCTTCGATTTTGGTCTGATTTTGGTTTCAATTCATAATACCTGTAATTTATGATCTGGTTTGATCATTTTTAATATTGAACGAAACCTTGACCACACTATTTCACAATTGACTATCGATTTTAGTTCCTCTTTGAGCTGAAAGTAGACCGGATCGGAATCGTTTCACTCCTAGTAGACGGCTCGCTCAATGCCCAGGGAACACTGGTTGGGTTGTGTTCATTATTCAGGACGGGCGTAGCCAATTTAACTGTTAGAGTTCTACTTAACAACAACTTTGTTGTCTTGATTTGAGGATGTTATTTAATCAAAAAAAGGGAAGCCTCGTATTTTAATGGTTTTATATTATTGGCAGTGCTAGTTTTCAGCAAAATGACTCTTCAACAATTGACAAGAGGCCGAAACAGCGTGGTCAAACTCACGACCAGATATGTTTTTGGGAGACAAAGATTAAACATAGTTTAATCTTGTATTACTCTTTTATTTTATGCCATATTAAGAATTCCCGATGCACGTTGCATCGAGCACTTTAATTAATCTTTTATAACATTAATGGTCGTGTTTATGTTTATTAAATTCATGTCGAAGTAATGACCCACCAGAATAAACAAGAGATTGTAAAATGTGACATAATTGATTTCCGGGTGTAAGAATTACCGGTGTTGGTAACATTAATAAGATGCAAATTATATGTTTAACCTAAAATAATTAATCATTAACGTAACGGAGCTTTGTTACGATGGATCGATAATTATGTGAGATAAAAAAAATTCTCATTTTTATTTCCTTTGATATGATCGAAGAGATGAAAGAAATATCTTAGGTCATCAATAGGAATGAGCACAGGTTGATCTGACTCGATTTTATCTCAAAATAGAACTGAAACTTATGGTTCTAGATTTTTTAAATCGCCACCGGGACAAACGGTTCCAGTTTCGCTTTTCATCCAGTTTTATTTTATATTTAAAAAATTAAATATATCAATAAACATATATTTTTATTATATTTTAGTCAAATTTTAAGTAATTGAGTCATCGATAGGGATGAACACAGACCGATCTGACTCGATTTTATCTCAAAATAGAGCTGAAACTTACGGTTCTATATTTTTGAAACCGATACCGTGACGAACAGTTCCATTTCCGCTTTTCATCCAGTTTTATTTTTATATTTAAAAATTAAATATATCAATAAAGATATATTTTTATTATATTTTAGTCACATTTGAAGTAATTGAGCGTATTTATAATTAATTTTAAGATTTATATCGGATTTTATCAAAGTTTGTATTAAATTTTACTCTATTTTAAAACTTTTTTGACAAACGATTCTGGTTCCGATTTCACATTTTTTTACTCTTAAAAACCAGTACTGGCTCATAAATCACGATTTTTAAAAAATTAAAATCAAGACCGAATTAAAATCGATGATTACAATCCGGTTTACTATTACAATCCAGTTTTGGGCACCCCTAATATCAATCTGTTCAATTCCGTGACTTGTAAATAGTCAAATTTTAGGAAAAACATGGAGGGTCCGCATTTTAGGAACAGTATCGGATCAAAGTCAAATATTCCACCAAAAATGGTATTCTAAGCTGAAAAACCAAATCATGTGATTGTTGAAACAGAGACATAAAGATGAATTTAAAATTGATGAGTTAGGTCGGGTCTTCAGTTTATCCAACAACTGGAGTCCCAGGATGTGAAGTTAAAAGGGTGAAAAGTCGTCTATGGCGTGCAGAAGGGGATGAAGAAGTAGAGGAGGATGAAGAAGAAGACCAGCAATTTCACCATACACGTAACCTGGAATTCAAACAGGTCGTGAAATCGTGTTGACAACATTAAAAAAATGGAACCGCGTTGAATGGAAAGGGAGTGAAACTGGGAAATTCAAAGCCTTTGACACTCATTTGTACTCTGCTAAACTAAGAAATTGCGTACCTTTCTCTCTCTACTTTCTCTTTTTCTCTCTCTTCATTCTTCAATTTTGTGTCGGAGTTCATCGTCTTCCTCTTTTCTACCTTCTCTTAAATTCACCGCTGAATCTCTTTAACGGAGCTCACCGGGGAACCAAAATCTTGTCTTTCTTCTTCTAGTTTTGGTTCTCTGGTTTGTCTTCATTTCTTCGAAAACCCTTCGGCGATGAAGATGGATTTGGGTTATTTTGATAAAAGATGAAAATGGGTTCGAAAGTATCTATTCTGTTCGTGTTCCTTTTGTTTGAAGTTGGTTTTGCTGCTCATAAGCACAGAAATTTCAATTCTAATGGCTCTGGTCTCGTCGGAATCGAACTTCCTGTTCATCTGGACTTCGACGGTCACTCTTCGGAAACAAGTAGTGGCTGCAGCTTCTCCGACGAGAAGAAAACAAATCAATCGGGAAGTCACGGCGGCGATTTTGATGAACCCGCAGGAAAAGCATCTCCATCGCAGAAACCGCCGGTGAAGCTCCACCTCAAACGGCGGTCAATAAACCGAGAAACAGACCCTAAGGAGTCAGTCGTAGAATCCACAACCAGAGATATAACCAGAATCCAAACGCTTCACACAAGAATTACCGAGAAAAAGAATCAAGACTTCAATGCCAGAATGAACAAGAAAGCCGTTTCTCCGGCTGCAGCGGCCTCGCCGGAATCTTACGGGAATGGGTTTTCAGGCCAACTTACGGCGACTTTGGAATCAGGGGTGAGCCATGGATCTGGAGAATACTTCATGGATGTGCTTATAGGTACTCCTCCTAAACATTTCTCGTTAATCCTCGACACTGGTAGCGACCTAAATTGGATTCAGTGTCTACCATGCTACGATTGCTTTAACCAAAATGGAGATTTCTATGATCCAAAACATTCATCTTCTTTCCAAAACATAAACTGCAAAGATCCAAAGTGTCAATTCGTTTCCTCCCCCGATCCTCCTCAGCCTTGCCAAGCTCAGAATCAATCGTGCCCCTATTTCTACTGGTACGGAGATAGTTCCAACACAACCGGAGATTTCGCTCTCGAAACTTTCACTGTAAATCTAACCTCGCAAACTGGAAAATCGGAGTTCATACCAGTGGAGAATGTGATGTTTGGTTGCGGTCACTGGAACAGAGGCCTCTTTCATGGAGCTTCTGGTTTATTAGGGCTCGGAAGAGGCCCTCTCTCGTTTTCCTCTCAGCTACAATCGCACTACGGCCATTCCTTCTCCTATTGTCTCGTCGACAGAAACAGTGATTCAAGCAGTAAATTGATTTTCGGTGAGGATGAAGATTTGCTTAACCATCCGAATTTGAATTTCACCTCATTAGTCGCCGGAAAGGAAAATCTCGTCGATACGTTCTACTACGTTCAGATCAAATCCATATCCGTGGGAGGAGAAACGCTGGACATTCCGGCGGAAACTTGGGAATCGTTACCGGAAGGCGGCGGAGGAACGATCATCGATTCCGGTACTACTCTGAGCTACTTTTCCGAACCAGCTTACAAGATTATCAAAGAGGCATTCAAGGAGAAGTTGAAAAAGTATCCATTAGTGAAAGATTTTCCAATCCTAGACCCCTGCTACAATGTCACCGGAGTAGAGACGGTAAGGTTGCCTGAATTTGAAATAAATTTCTCCGACGGAGCGGTGTGGAGTTTTCCGGCGGAGAATTACTTTATCCGATTGGATCCGGAGAGTGTAGTTTGCTTGGCGATTTTGGGAACTCCTCGATCAGCTCTTTCGATCATCGGAAACTATCAGCAGCAGAATTTTCACATCCTGTACGACGTCGAGAAATCGAGGCTAGGGTTTGCTCCGATGAACTGCGCTCAAGTCTAGCAAAAACGTCGAAGAAGGATTCCTTTTTTCCTCCATTATCAAATTCCAACAATTAATTGTACGTACCCAGTCCAATTCCATTTCTACCCTTGTATTAATTTTTTACTTAACCTAAATATCAATTTACACTCATCTTAAACTTTTTGTATTAATTTTTTACTTAACCTAAAAACATGCTTTGTGACACTGGGACCCAAAACTCGACAGAGACATGGATAATCATTTTTATTGAAAATAAACTAATGTAAAGTAATTATCGATAGACACCTCGTAGGTAGAGATACCTTGGTCGATTGGCGTCTCGAAGTTTAAAGTATTGTCAATGTATAATTCGGAATGAAATGAAGAAGAGCCATTTTAATTTTACCTCATCGGACTGTACAAGATTCAACTATGGTGGGAATTGCTACTTAAGTGGTAAAGCCCTCCCTTAGCTCTCCCTTAGATAGCCAAATACTTGAGAAACTGTGGAATATTTCTCACATTGGTGGTAGGTAGTGAAATCCAAAATTATGCTTACTCAGCATACATGACCATTAAATAAATGCGGAGAGAAAGTAGAAAACATTCTTCAGAGGCAAGTAAATATGAATGCCTTCGGTAAAAACGTTTCACCTTTTTGAATCCTAATATGATTGTATCATCACGTTTCCTTCAACTAAATCATCAAAATATTCGATAGTTTTCTTCACTTTCTAAAAACACTTATTCTATGCCCTCTGAGAAAGATTGACCGAGTCCTAGAAAAGAACAATACCCCTGACCTTTCTTTTCTTATGAAAACTATAAAACTATAAAGTATTGATACCTTTAAGAATGGAACTTACATCATTATAGTGAAAAGTAGCATCAAGATCAGGACTGGCCAGAGATCCAAACTTTGGGTGGTGACGCAGCCACCCATATAAATATTTCAAAGCAGCTGCCTGTTCTAATTCTGTAAATTGAAATAGAAAATAGTGCGTACAGAGCAAAGTAAAAATGTGCATTAAACGTTTTCATTGAATTTCAAAAAATTTGGATCATTTATCAGCAGTGAAAACTATTCAAATAAATACTAGTTCAATAACGAGGAAAAATGCTATATTAATAATATCCATAAAATCATCTGGAAATTCTTCACTTCTATAATTTGCCTATGGAAGCACCATGGTCCATGAGTACCTCTCCTCACAAAACATTCTAATAAAAAATTCAACATTTACACAAATAAAATAAATATAATCCCTTTTTTTTACTTTAATGTATAGGAAGCACAAAAATGGTTAAAAGCGCTGGTTTAACACACACCAATAACACAGTGAAAGTATTTTTCTTTTGATTTGCGTTGTAAGTAAAAAAGAACTCACTTACCATTTGTATGACTGACACCAAGAGCAAGAAGCACCTCTAAATGTGTTGGATCAGCCTCCTGTGCACGCAACATGGCTGCAATAGCCTGTGATTGGATTTTAAAGTAGTATAAATGTATTGAGACACAATTGCATCATATTGATATGATTTTTGCTTGACAAATTTATAAAAATAGATTCCGACTAACACACATTACATTAATATACATAATATAAAATATTTAGCATAAATTCGAAGTCATATTATCCCTTCTTCGCAGATATTAGAGGCTCTGTGTTCCTCTCAATTGCTTCTAGAATCCCCCCGAGAGAGTTTTCTAATAATTTCCTTTCATTTCTTATTTAAATTCAAACTAGAAACTACATTAATTAACTACCTAAAACTATCCATAAGTATTTCCTAAAATACCCTTAATATATAATATTATTTTCATTGCTAACACATTTTGAGACACAAATCACAATAGAGTATATGAAGCATATTTAATCAAATCAGAACTGCCGTCTGTAGGTGGTTACAGTTAAATAAAATGCTATATAGTAGACAAAATAGATCAATATGTCAATTCAAAATGTCTTATCATTCAACTCGAAATATGTTAAACAACCTGCTGAGCATCATCATTCTCTGCATGTGTAACTCCAAGCAGCCTCCAACCTTCAGCATTTTCAGAGTTTTTCAAAACTTCAGCTTCCAAAGCAAGTACTGCCTCACTCAAAAGGCCCTTGCGGAACAATTCCCGGCCTTCTTTTAAAGGATGCGGGTGTCCGACATATGGATTCAAATCGGAAAAAAAACATAGATTCCTTTAGATGCATCTGACTTGGCAGGGACTTGCTTGTTTAGGAACCTTAAGCCGATAAACCAATGTGAACATTAGATACTAGATAAAATTTGAGGATAAGTAATTTTTTTCCAAACCAAAAGGGAAAGAAAAAAAACCAGCACATTTAGTCATTATGAAATTATCTAAGCCAAGGTTGCTTGAAAGTATTAGAGTGTTAGGACTATATTGTAATTAGTGACAAATAGTTAGTAGAAGTTATGGGAGTTAGCAAAAATATATGAGAACCAGAAGAAGTGTGGTGTGTGGAGGTATAGAGTGAGTGTGAGCTCTCTAACATAGAGCAATCTGAATCATTAAGAGGCAAAATTAAGGGAATCAATCCATCGATCAGAATGCAGTCTTCAAACAGAAAAAGAGCTAACTTCATGACAATCGACCAAAGAATTTAAAACTTCAATCGGACTTACTCATCATATAAATTAGCCCAATTATCAGAATTTTCTCCCAAAGCACCTTCGCCAACCTTTTTCCCAAATTCTTCAGCCCAGTCATTAACATTCAACTTAGAGAACTCATTGACCCACTGATCATCTGGACCACGATGCTCCTCTTTAGCAAACTCATCAACCCACTGATTAGAGCGAGTGGATACCTTAACAACATTAACATTGAGCATTGGGAGTTCAATATATCAACGAAAACCATTTTTGGAGTAATTGCAAGTCAAAATCATTTAAACTGCACTACATATCTGCCAGTCTTCCAAATCAAACAAGAAACCAATGAATTCGAAATAAGTAACCCCACAATTAAAGTATTTCAAATAATGAGAACCAGAAATACATATTATGATACTATATTATAAGTCATAACTAATTCTTCCAACACTACTTTGTATGGTTGCCACATGGTTGATAAGGATTAACCATTATGAAAGAAATTTAACAATTAAAAACAGCAGATAGTCAGTCATATGAATGTTAGAAAAAAAAACCAAATCAGTAAACAAAGAATGCTCCCTGAATCAGTCCGGAAATGAAAAACTAAGAAAAATAATTTATAATATTTTTAGTCAACAGTAGGGAACTTGCTTACAAATTCATCAGCCCAGGTAGAACCTCCATTGTACTGTTGGTGGTACTCAGATGCCCAATTATCTGATGCAGATAATGGAGTCTTCTTTACTTGAATGTCATCGATAATAAGCTCACCTTGACTCATCTTTGACAAAAACTGAAGAAACTTGGAGTTCTGCATGTACCCAAAATGTCATTATTTGTACTAAATACAAAAAAGAACGGATGCTTTCAAATTTTTAAAAAAGGTACAGTTTAAAACTTATGGGTGACTGTGATACAGGATGCAACATATGTACGCAATGAAACACTACATTGGACACATACAATATAGCATAATCACTAACCATCACATCAATAAATTAATAAAATGGCAATTCTTTGAATCATGACACACAATTGTAGGAGAGAAGCATAAAATTAATGAAAATAACATAAAACATGAGTTTAGCATCAAGCAATAGGTATTCCATCCAGTAAATGGTAATCATTGAGTCGCCTTCAGCAGCCTGAAAGTTTTTTTTTCTAATGATGGAAGTGGAAAAGATCCTCATTGAAGCCTTTAATTTAAAAGCATCTCACTTTTCAAAACCAGTTTTTTTTTTTTGTAGAAATAGGCAGAAAAGGCCAAAACTAGATTTCATGTAAAAATGCACCAACGTCCAAAATAAAAGCAAAAAAAAAAACGACCTAGCATCAATCCCACACCAACATGCACCTTAAATACTTCAGTGCTCCATATACCAAACAAGTTTCATGTCTACAAAAATCAAATTAATATAGTAGGCCACAAAAGACTGTTACATATTGAAAATACTAAATAGCTGAAATTTAGGGTCTTCATTTTGAGCTAATGTATTGGCAAGTAGACGAGTTTGTTCCATCGCAGCTAAGTTTGCAATGTTTACATCTTTCATTTGACCCATGGATGTAAGTTGAAACTGCTCCAGTTACACAAAAGGCAGCAAGAACATGATTTTATTAAAATACTTAAGTTAAATGACGTTAGATATTTTCCTAATGCTCTCTCATCAAGACTGTCGTTGAAAAGAAGAAATCTACCGTTGGGGTCCCGTGTCTTCATTAAGGACTTACATTTGTTCTTTTGTATTATGTCTAGGGTAAAAAGAAAATAGCTCTAGCAATAAAATTATGAATATAAGTTTCCTTACCTGCTCAAATTCAGAAGCCCACCCACCAGCACCATGTTGTTGTTCAAATGACTGCGCCCAAGCGTCAGGTTCTCCATATTGCAATCTCTGCTGCCCAAATTCTGCAACCCAGCCATCGGCAGGCTGACCAACTGGATCCCTAATACTTTGGGACTCATTCCAGAAGTCTTCTAGCTCTCGAAATCTCCCAGGCATAAATCCCTTTGCCTGTGCATCAACATCAATATCTAGAGAAGATAACAGAGCATTTACCTAGAAGAAAAATAGATAATGCAGGATTAGTTTATATTTCAAGTATTGATAAAGTTTAAGCAAGAAAAAATTCCTGAGAGAGGATAGAACTGCCTTAGAAAAATTCACGATGATTTTTGGATGTTATCGACAATAGAGTATGCTTTGCAAATTTTAAAATCGATAAAGAGTGAAGAGGGAAAATGAAAATCAGCTTATGATCATATGGATGAATGATCCTGACAAGGCCCAATTACAATAAGGATAGTGATTTATTTTGTGGTTTTCAAAAAATAAAAATAAGAATATCCCTGAAACTTATTTTCTTTTTTGTGTCATCTTGATCACAAGATGACTTATTAGGGCGGAGTAATGATAAGATCCAATTTTTATGAGTAGTAGGTTATATTTTCCGTAAATAGGTGAGCTTATTATGAGCGGAAAAGAAAGAAAATTTTAGGGTATCTCTTGGAGGTGGCGAGCCGCCATTAATGTGTTTGGGGGTGGTGTGCCTAACGACCTTGGAGGAATCAAACTCCTCTAAGTGTTTGAATTTCCTATTTTCGTATTAATCTAATCTGTTCTTCGTGTTTAGTCTTTTGTTCTTTTTTGTTCCATTTTAGAGGAATATCAGATCACTAGTAGATAGATTTACCAATTACATCAAACTGTTTCTTAGTCCAGCTCAGAGTTTTTTTAAACAACAGGGAACATGAAAATTATAAAATATAATTTTACATCTCTGACATAATTGCGGCAATAAGTAATTTAAATATAAGACCTGCGATTCAATAAAATCTTCACTTTTATCAGCAAAAATGTGTCTGGCCATTATGCTGCTGCGGTCACGGATACATTGTTTATCACCTTGAGATAATCCTAATACTGGAAGTGCAGTTGGACGAAAAGGAATCCCACCATGACTAGTTCCAACAAATGAGCGCAAAAATTTTGACAACACTCTTTGCGGCGGACCTGCAACACAGTTAGAATGACTGTCAAATCCTCTGTCAAGTACAAAAGGTCAAAAGGCAAAAGAAAAAAAATAAAGATTTTCAGCTGCCTTGTTCCATAATTGATCAAGACACAAGCTAATTAGGAATGGCTAGCATATACTTTAATCTCTGGATACTTTTATTTCACTAGTCTTAAAAAGATCAGTACGGCATTAAATGAACTGAGGAGAAACATAATAATGCAGCAATCTTAGAGAGACTTACTGTCTTGGTGTGCAATGACAGCCATTGGATGGGACTATAAAATTAGGCCATGATTATAAATTAGATTTTGGGAAAGCATGACTTAGATATTAGAGGTCGGTAACTCCAAGCATTTGATTTTTCTTAGGTAAGGTCTACTTTAGTTACCGCAAGGCTTTATTTATGGCGGGGAATAAGGCAAAACCTTAGTTGCACATAAAATCTGAAAAGAAAAAGGTATAGCTTTTAGAGATAAATATAACTATTAAACGAATTCCAATAGTACCATCAAAAGTTGGTTGAAGCTGGGAACCAGATCCCCGATCATGGATCCCATGAAAATCCGAGAACCCAGGTTGAAGAGCCTGACGGCGCTGTATCTCGTCCCACGCATCAGCCAGAGCACTTGGATCCGCAGAAGAGCGAAATCCTTGTAAGAATTCCGAAGCCTGAGATCAATGAACAAATATGAAACGCAGAGTCTAAATAAGAAAATAAGAAGTCCATAAAGAATAACATGAAGAAGAAGAAGAAGAAAAAGAAGAAAAACCGACCTGAGCATGAGGAGGCAGAAATTGCTGATCGAACTCAGAACCTGGAAGCTCAAATTGATCAGGGGCAAACTGCCGCTGAGAACTAGTGGATGTTGATGATCTCCTTCAGCCGTTCCTGCACAAAATCAAAAGAACTTCATATCTCACAACTTCGATAGAGAATAATCAAAAAACAAATCGGTTGAAAGAACACCGAAATCAGAGAAATCGGTAAACAACAACACAAACAAAAAAGAACCTGAGTCTTGGAAGAAGAGCCAATAAGAACGTTGGCGAGAGCACCAAGTGGATTCAAAGACGAAGAAGAGCCCGTAACAGCACAAGCTGCTCCTCCGCTAACTAAATCACGCATTGCCATTTCCTCGGTTCAAACAAAGCTCTCACAAAGTGCAACCGAAGATTACCACAAAGAGTGATCGAAGTAGCTTATCATTCGATCAATTAATCTGCTGGCTTCCAGCGATTTCCAATTCCAGTACGATTCTGCGCCCAAACTTCTTGGCAGCAGAGTTTTGACGTGGGCTGAGTTTTGATCAATGGCGTGGATTGTAAATGGTAGCCTGAGCTGGGCTTCTCTCTCAACAAGGCTTTCCATCCCTCTGAGCTGGGCTTTCTTCGTCCCATTCCCTTATCACACAGCTAGTTTATAAGGTCCTCTAAGCTGGGTTGGTTTTGGGTCAATCGAAACTGAAACGATCGGTTTTCGGTCAGTGCTGTACCCTCATCCACTCCTTGAGACAGAATGAAATAGAAAGAGATTCGCAAAGGAAGAAAAGGATCGAATGACTTTGAAAGAGTCGAGATGAGTCATATGAGCAAAACATCCAGGGTGAGCACAACTTGACCGAAATAGTAAACCGGATCGGAATCGGTGATTTTAATCCGGTCTTGTTTTTATTTTAAAAAAAAACAGTAATTTATGGGCCGGTATCGGTTTTTATAAGTAAAAAACTGTGAAACCGAAACTGGGACCGTAGGTCAAGAAAGTTCTAAAAATAAGTAAAATCTTACCCAAATCCTAATAAAATCCGTTATAAATCCTAAAAATTAGTTATAAATCCGCTCAATTACTTGAAACTAGACTCAAATATAATAAAAATTTATATTTTATTGTTATATTTATCACTAAAACCGGGTTAAAACCAAAACTGATCTGTAACTATTGATTTCGATGCCGGTTCCAAAAATCCAGAACTATGAATTTCGGTTACGGTTCTTTTTCGAAATAAAATTGGGTCGAACTGGTCCGTGTCCGCTCCTACAAAATATCTCATCTAGGGTTCCATAGAGTGGCAATAAAGGTTACTAATACGTCAACTATTTCACCATCAACACTAAAACCAATAAAAAGTAGTTTTTAATACATAACCAGAACCAACAGATGATACTGATACATTTGATTATGCTCACTCCTACTTAACATGTTTCAATGAGAGCGTCCATTACGCTAGCCAAACAAAATTCTAAAGAGGAAAACATGTTTACCTGCCCCCGCAAATTATACGACCTCAAGTTGACAATTTCATTTGATCGTTGGAGGTTGCCCTCCTTCATCTTCTAAGTCTACTTACCCTTCCAAGTGACCCACTCAAAGTATGCACTTAGTGGAATTTAAATGTTCCAATCTCAAATTCCATTTTAGCCTTCTCTTTAAATATATTTTCTATTTTAATAAAAACATTATAAAAATTTGTAACTTAAAATAAATCATGTAATGAAATATAATTGTTTAATAAGTAATGCATGTATCAAACTTGAATAGAAATCACAATTAGAAAATTTAAATTCAATGCAAGTTCTTACAAGTTTGGTCCGAAATTTATAGTTTTACTACGTTAAGACCAAAATCAAATCGCTGAAATCGGTTCTATATAGTGTAAGATAGTTAGAAAGCTGATGAAGCTGCAGGAACAGATCAAATGTGTTGGTAATGCACACCCTCTAGTATAACTATTATGCATTTTATTAATTGGATATCTATTAAATTAATAAATATATATTATGCATTTTATTTATTAATTTTAATTCACGGCACTATTGTATTAAATATATAAAAATAATAAATAAATAGGTTTATTTTGACAAGCCAAATTCGTGACTTTTATATGACTCCTCTCTCTCTCTCTCTCTGCTCAAAATTCTGTGTTTCAAGTCTTCCCCTTGTCTCCCTTTCTCTCTCTACAATTTCCAACAAAAGTCGTTTTTTCACGGCCTTTAATAAATTATTTGACCATTTTATGAGATCATCATGACGTAATAAATAAATAAATAAAAAACTATTGACAAATGAACGTACACATATCTAAATAATTCTCACTGATTTTATGCCATATAATTTAACTATAAATTTATTCTAACAGCTCGTTTATGCAGATGGCGTTGAGAATCGATAGATGATCGAAAAATGACAGCGTCAGATAAATAATTTATGTAAAAAGATTTTTAGAAAAAATAAAAATTGACAGATGAATAAATATATTATAAATATTAAAATATAATCGTGAATTTTAAGACTTTGATTTACAAGAATTTATACAAAAATTAAAATTGGATGAGATTAATAATATGAATTATTTGTTGGTTTGGCAAATGAGCATAAATGGATAGTTAAAAGCAATGTATTCTTTTCCATATTTGTATGAATTAAAGCGAGATAAGGGAAGAAAGAAGTAATCAAATATTTCCAGCAAGCTACTGAACCAGATCATCCTACTTCGATGTGAAGAACACTGCCTCGAAAAATGATTATCTTTTTGAAGACTAACTACGACTGTTTTGTTAAATTGGTTACTGAATTCTGTAAGAAGATCGACTATGATGGGAATAAAAATCGCCATTTTTGATACCTTCATCATCTTCTTCTTCTTCGTTCAGAGACGGAAGCTTGTTGAGATCGAAATCTAAGATCTTTCCTGCTCTTTCTCTCACTTCCTGAGCTTCAGTCTGAGCTTCAATGGCGGAAACGTTTTTCCATTTGTTGTGGCTCGATCTATGGCCGCCCAAGGCTTGATGGGTTGAAAATATCTTACTGCAAGTACTGCATCTGTGTGTGTTATTGTTCTCCGGTGGTTTCTGATTCTTCTTCTTCGTTTCCCCGGCGACGGCGACGGTTTCTTGCATATCCAGATCAGCTAATCTCATTTTCTTACCCTTCTTTTTCATTAACGTTCTTCTCGGCGGAGAAAGCTCCGGTTTCTCATCTTGTATTTTCTGTGAGATCTCTCCACCGTAGATGTTCTTACGCCTGTTAAAATCTTCTTCTCCGTTGAACCCACTAGTCTGAGCCGACTTCTCCGGTTTGAAAAGCTCAGAGTTTCCGGTATAGTCCGTCGGAGATGCTTTTCTCGTCTTCTTCGTCGGAAAACAATCGTGATCTCCGTCGCGAGCGGTGGCGAAAAGCATGAGATCGTTGACGGCGTCGTACATCGGATCCTCCGAACTGAAGCTGGAATAGGAAGAGGCCGCCCAAGAAATACTTTTCCGGCCTCTTTTGGCCGTGACTGACCAACACCGAAGTGACTTCGACAAATCCATCGCCGGAGCTTTCGTAGTCCCAGCTGTATCAATCCGATCATCGAATCTAAACTCCGGCGAATCCACGTCAGAAACAGTCGAGGACGAGCTGTTACGATTCGCCACCGCTGGCGGCGGCTGAATTCCCCTCCACGGCCGTTCGGGATGAGACCGCATGTGTCCAAACAATGACTTCTTCGACGGAAAAACCTTCCGGCAAGAAAAACAAACATGTTTGCCACTCCGACCACCATCACTGCAGACCTCGCCGGAGGCTTCTCCGTCCCCGACGACCTTTTTCTCGGCCTGAGCGTGCATCTTCATATGGCCACCCAAAGCTTTCCCGGAGCTGAACCCTCTGTTGCAGATACGGCAAACTCGTGAAAAAGCTGGTAATTTCACAGGCGAATCTTCTTCTTCCCGGAGATTCTCCGGTGGTTTCAGCCGCTGAGCCATTTTGAGCTTCACGCATAGCCCTGAAGAGTTCATATACATGGCGTACACAGACAAAAAACTCAGCTCTTCCGCAGATTTCAGTCTAGAAAGAGAAGACACAAAACAAGGCACAGAGTGAGGCTTAGTTATTGGGAGATTGATGGAGAATCGAAATATTCTCTCCAAATTTAGAATCCCTTGAATTAGGAAACCGAAGAAGGAAAGAAAAAAGCCAGCTTTTGCTGACGCAGAATCGTGATCGAGTAAGCTAAGTGACAATCACTGCCAAATAGTGAAGAGGGTCTTTGAGAAACTGTGTTTCAATTTCGAAACTCTCCAAAACCCTCTAACTTCTCCCCTTCAAATTTCAACCTTTCTCTCTCTCACCTTATTTCTCTCTCCCTTTTACTCTCTATCTTTCTCTCTCTCCCTCTTTCTCTCTCTCCTCTCCCTCTCCCTCTCTCCCTCTCTCTCCTCTTTCTCTCGCTTCCTCTCTCCCTCTCTCTCTCTCTCAAATCTCAATAACACTCCAATTTGTGATTCTAGACCGGAGATCACTCCGGGGAAAAATGGGGATACAAGCTTGGAAAAAGGAAAAAGAATATCATCATTAATAAAAAAAAGGCAAATAAATGAAATAAATAAATAAAATAATGGGGGTTGAATGGATGAGAGTGTGAGAGGAGGAAGTGGTAATAATAAAAGGAAAGAAATGAAAGGTTTGCCTTATTGCTTTAAATTTTTGCCTTTCTAAGTCTACCTTCCATTATCTTATCTTAAACTACATGTCACACTATTATTATTTCATTATTTGTTCAACACGTTTGTTCTCCCATCTTCCTCTCGTTTTCTTTATCGACTGATCACAAAGTTGATTAGCTACATATGCTTGTTGCTTTCTCGATACAGGAGATGAATCCGAAATATTCAAAACCTAAATCAGATCCTGAAGTATTCTTGATTCATAACAAACCATTTGTTATTACTTTCGTTCTTGTGGGTTATTTTAATCATTATGATTGTTCATGAGTATGATAACAAGAACTTAAAATTTGAAGAGTTCTAACATTTGTTCATGATTTTTTTGATATACTACATGTTACCACTCAAAAGTGGAGTTAGAATCGATGTCTCTAGTTAAATGACCTCATTTTTACTAGTGAGACAGTTCCAGTTCGATTAGGTTCTATTCAAGAACTGGTGCCTATTGTTCCAGATTGTTGGAACCAGATTGGATTGGACTGAGATCATGGAATATAACTCCATTTTATTTTGGTTCTGATCATGTTATACATCTTTTTAAAAAAATAACATATAAAAATATAATTTTTTGTTTTAACTTTGATTGAATTTTAAGTGATTGAGAAGAGTTTAGAGTTGTCTTTCTAAGTCAACGTCAAGTTGTATTTAGTTTTGTGTCGATTTTTGAATTTTTTTTACTCAGTTTCTAGTTTTATAATTTTTCATCCGTAAAGATAAGAATATGTTGTGAATCACAATTTTTTTAAGAATCTAAACAATGAGGGGTGAGGGAATCGACCCGAATCAGACCAAATCGATGGTTTCGTTCTGGTCTGCCCCGCCTACAAATTATAGTCAAATTGCGCAACCAATCCTAACACACGTTCAAACAAGAAAACAAGAGTAGGTCCACTATGACTATATGTTTCATTTCATCTCCTTTAGTGACATTATAATAACTTTCAAGACTTTTCTTAGAGTTTTTTTATTGAAAAGGTCAACCTACATAGAATTTGGAAACATTTTGTTTCTTTTAGCCAATTGATGTGTAACTTGTACAATTTATTAAATCACGTGTCACGCCAATTGATTAATTAAATTATAATTAATATACTATTAAAATGCATTTATACATATTGTAAGGAGTCATTGGGCATGTGGGATGGCTTATGATCTCAATTCTCACCCAACCCCACAATTAATTCCTCTTAATTGCTATTGTTTGGTTAATAATACACTTTAATAGTGTACTATTTCATTAAAATGTAACAAAAATTCCATAAAATATATAAAGTATACATTTAGCATAGATTACCATAAATGTCATTCTATATAGACTAATCCTCGATTTATAGTTTAAACTACACTTCGGGCTCTCTAATTCACATAATAACTAAGATAATTGTTGATATACATAGGGGTTAGATGATTTCGGTCCCGTCCAATTTTATTTCGAAATAAAGTCGGAACAAGTAGCTATAGTTCTAGAATTTTAGAATGCATAACCATGAGATATGATGGGGTTCTGGTTTTGTCTTGGTTTCGTTCATATTTAAAAATTAAAATTAAAATTATTATTATTATATTTAGTCGGGTTTTGGAGTAGATTTGAAGTTGAATTTTGATTTTATATTTGGTTTGAATTTTATATCATATTTTACTATATTTTTAGTCATTTATAAACACACAGTTCAATTTGAATTTTATATTTTTTTTTAAAGATCAGAATCTGACCATGAATAATATATTTTTTGGAATTAATACCAGAACCGGACCAAAATTGGTGATTTTAATTCGCTAGTGTGGTTCTACCCACCCTCTTCTCATATACGAATTGCATCATCCAATGAACGTTACACAAAAATAATTTATAATAATATCACTACTTCTTACAATCGTGGGAGAATAATCTAAATAAAACTCAGTTAATCACATTTTAAATTTATATTAATAATATGCACCGTTTTAGTTTTTAATGGCTTTCCCGCTCACGCAGCTCGCCATGTATCCATCCATGGCGGATTCCTTCCCCTTCCCTGGCTGCTGCTATAAAACAAGAAGGGAAGGCCAGGGCCAAAGCATTCCCTTCTTCTTTCCATCACCCAAGACACCATTTTTTTATATGCACTAACAAAGATCGAATTCGAGACTTATAACTTTGGTACCATGATAAATTATCAACTATTATAAAACTCGAGCTTGTAATTGAAAGATAATTCAATTATAAATATGATCTTAACGTACTCCTTGTATGATCCCGTGCAGAGAGTTCAGGCACCCCCGTTGGCGGAGGTGGTGGAGGTGAAGGCGTTTGCAGTGACAAAATCATGTTTGTCCCGTGGTTCTCGTTACGTTAAGGTACTTTTATTCGCCCGTGTTCTTCGCCAACTGCGATGATTTTACTTTTATTGTGGAACTGTGAACATTTCTCTTTCCCGGTCCATTATTAGGGTGCGCACGGACCATTCGGTCCGTTCCACTCCGGTTTAGAACTAACTTGTTGACCCACAGGTTCGAAATGGGGACCAGTATTAGTTGGATTGGGTTCATGAACCAACCCAAACCAAATTCGGGTTTACAGTTCGGTTTCGGCTTTCTTACGAAACTTTTAAAAAAAATTGTCCTAAATTTATATATATTTAGGTCCGATTTTCAAATTTGAGCTGCTTTTGTGCAGATTTTGGGTTTGTGCCTAATTTAACATGTTGTGTTAGGTTTTAATGTATGATCGAGTTCAGCCAAGATTTGGGCTCGAGAACTTGGCCTGAACCGAGCTTATGGAGCACGATGGCTTAGTTTTTAAAGTCACCACACACAGACCACCGATGTTAGAAGCGGGATAGGCAGCGATTTACCCGTCTACGAGCCAAGGGAAGAGCCGAAAAAGCTATTTTAATTAGGTTTTTTATTTAATATTCAATTATTGGGTTATCAATTTGAATTTTTTAGGATGGTATTAAAAACCAAACTGAAACCTAAATTCCAAAACAGAAATGGACCCGAATTAATAATTTATACAAAAATTTCCGAACTGATTCAATTAAATCGATTGTTACGCATAGGGGTGGGCACGGTTTGGGTTGGGTCGGGTTCTCACCCGACTAACCCAACCCAAATGGGTTTTGGGTTGAATGGAAAACCCAAAATTCGACCCAAACCGAAAAAAAAAATATTTCGACCCAAACCAAACGATTTCGGTTTGGGTTGAGTTGGTTTGGTTTGGTTCGCATATCAAACTAAAAAAAATTACAAGTGTAAATAAATTGTAAAGGTAACACCTGACTTTTTTCATGTACCTTAACTTTTATCAATATTAAATGATGAACGAAGTTAACCTATGTTGACCGTTAAGATTAGTTGATTTTTGAGGAGATAAATTCTTTAAACGAGTTTAGGTTATTCTAATGAAATTAAGTGAATTAGTTGTTGGAACTATAGCAACAAAAATTACTCAATTTAGAGGTTTGTAGAGAAAGTTATGGGTTTTGGAAATTTACAGTTAATAACAACCACCGGGTTGAAAATTGATAACTTGGTAGTTTCCGTTTTCCTATTTTATCATGCTACAAATGAGCTTAAGTGACAAAATAATCTTCTAAGAATTTATAGAAGACATCAAAATGAGAAGATTGATAGGTTGAACAATTCGATTGGAGTTGTGGTGCAAAAGTTATGCACATTAGAAATTGATGAATGAAAACTGGACTAATGAAATATGAACTTTTAAGCGATATTCGGTGTTTCGTATATTTGATACCTTTACGCTCTGAACTTGAAATTTATGTCTTCTAAAAAGTTAAACTAGACTCAATAAGGAAAATAATGACGTTTGAATCATAGAAATCTAAGTTATAGAACAAAAGTTATCAAAATTTTGACTGGCAGTTGACACCTTGATAATTTTAAAATAAAATCTTGACACCTTGACAGTAGTTTCAAACGTATTTTAAAAGTCTAAAATTATAAATTTTAATTTTATTTTTATTTTAAAATAAAATATGGCGAGATTTAGTACTGATTTCAAAAATTTGAAATGATAAATTCTAATTTTAATTATATTTATAATAAAATTGAAGTAGTTCAGTATTAAAACCGAAGAGCAGTACAGTGCAATTTATCATTTCAATCTCTGATTGGCAATGGGCGAATTATAAGGAAAATATCTGTTAATTAAAAATGTTTTTGCTTTTCGGCGTCTAATGAAACCCTTCTCATCTCCCGCGAATTCACTCACCGCCATTGACAGTAGCTCGAGCTCCACATTGTCAACGTCCTAATTAGTCTCCTCCTTGACAAGTCTGAACAACTACTGCGTATTGCCCCCTTTTTTTCATTTCTGGCGGTGTTTTCCATTTCCATTTCTTTTTTTCCTCGAGAAAGTAGTTTATTGGCTGCCTCAAGATGACGGAGCGCTGATTTCCGAATTCCGTCTTATTTTCTTTTCATTTTTTGTGAGAATACCATTAGTCGATGGCGATGTTGCTGAGGAAAATGTGGGAATCGGTTTCCAGCCGTTCGGATACGAATTCATCCGCGATTTCCTCATCCTCTGGTCGGATGTCGGTAGAGTTGTCTTTAGGAGAATTTGATCGTGTTCCTACCGATGTTCTAATGAAGATACTGCGCTTGATTGGGCCAAAAGACGCGGCCAAAATGAGTTTGCTATCCACCTCTTGGAAATCTCTAGTCTCCGATGATCGCCTTTGGATTTTCTTCCTTCAGACTCAGCAAGAGTATTGGGACTCAATTTACTTTGGGGAAACCAATTTAGCATGGGGTTATCCTCTTCAGTAAGTCTCCAATCGTTTCTGTTCATGAAACTAGCTTAATGGTTCTATATCTGGCCCTGGACTTCATCTTCTTATTTGCATTCGATTTCTGCCTTTTTTAAATAGATAATCGGTCGAATGATGAATTGTCCTTGCAGAACACATTCCAATCAGACGGAACAATTATTATTCATGCGAATTTATGGAAAACGGGCACAAGTACCAGGTTCTGTTATTATTGATGGTCAGTATTTCTGAATAAGAACTCCAGTTTATCTCAAAATTGTTATTCAATTGTTGTCTATCAAGTAAAAACATCTGGTGAATTTTCTGAATTTACTTTTTCGTCGTGTTTTTGGGGAGGTGGCTCTGGCTATTGTAAATTTGGTTGGAGTGAATATGCTTGTCCATCTGGGCGATCTGCAACCTTTTTGGTGAGGTTCTTATTTAACTTCAAAGTTACTAAGCTAACTGCTTTTTCTTTCATTCATTGCAGCTCCCCATTTCGATGATGTTGTTACTCAAAAAATGTACACAATAATATATATCTTTCATCATCTTATATGCAGGAATTTGGTAACATTGAGTCACCTATGTACTCTAGGCTTCGACATTTTTTCACAACTATTTACAGCAGGTCTGCTTCCTTTTTTCCATAAATGTTCTAAATAAAAAAATATGGTTTTCCGTCTCTTTTCTTTTTATAATATAGTATAACAATTCTTTAGTAAAGAACTCACCAGGACTAACGGTGTATTTGTTATGTTTATCAGATTGTGTTAAGTGTGTCAAGATTCAATGCATGACTTTTGCTTACGGTCCATGGAAAATATTTGACGGCTTGATTAAATTTCTTTTCAGGATGCGGGTCAAACCATCATTGCACCCGGTAGTTGTATCAATACCGATCTGTTATTATGATGGTTGGTGTTCAAAAACATTTTATACATTATTATATCATCGGTTACATATGTTGCACTGTCTTAATCCTGATCTTGTATGTTTAATGATGCAACCATGTCTTGTGCTATTGGTGATAAATGCGAGTTTTGCATTTGATTACTGGGTAATCAGAATTTTTTTTGAATTTTTGTATCTTCTTGTCATTTTTACAGAAATGCTTATTTAGATATTGACGGTGGTGATAATATGTACTTATAGCTCCTTTGATTAAATATTCATTTCTTATTTAGATTATTTGGTAATACATGTCAATCACTCTTTGGTTGCTTTCCCACTTAAGAATTCGTGTTTTTGGTTCCTTAGATACAGAATCAGCTATAGCATCTAGGAGGCAGCTCAAAGAAACAATTCATACTGTGCTTTTTGACATGAATGTTCCTGCTGTTTGTGCTGTTAATCAGGTATACAATCTTGGGTTAGACCTCTCTTGTTGTCTTCTACTACCTGATGAAAACTCTGTTTCTTGAACATAGGCAGTTTTAGCCTTATATGCTGCAAGAAGAACCTCAGGAATTGTAATTAATATTGGATTCCAAGTTACATCTGTTGTTCCTAGTAAGTTGATATATTTTTTTTACAACTTCCAAATAGAGTTATTTGTAGCTTGTAAACTGATTAACTGCAAAGAGGTGGCACTTCACTGGTAGTTGTTCATAATGATGTGCCATATGAATATTGTGTTAGGAAAACTTATTTTATTTGTCGTTCTGTTTTCAGTTTTTCATGGTAAAGTGATGCGCAAGGTTGGAGTTGAAGTTGTGGGTCTAGGAGCTCTAAAAATTACTGGATTCCTCAGGGAGCTGATGCAACAAAACAACGTATACTTTGAATCAATGTATACAGTTCGTGCACTTAAAGAGGTACTTCTCTGACGATTATCTCTTATGCTGAGTGTGTACTTTGATTTATAGAGTCCATATGTTCTTTATTTAAGATAATTTGTTTACAATGCGGATAATTTAGGAGACAATTTATGTCATTGCAATTGTGATACATTATCCATGTGCTCTCTAGCTTCCACAGAATTCTCATTTCAAATAATTTGCTGTCCAAATTTGACTTTGACGTTAAATGATTTACGAAGTGGACTTTTTGTTATTTTAATGAAGTGAATCATTTTTGTTTCACTCTGACCTGCTGAACTCATACCAATGTTAGTCGTTTGATCCCTCCTACTTCTGGAAACCCACAAATAATGTTCAAACGTTGTGTCTGCGTTTTTGTTTCACATATTCTGATGCACATCTAATTAGGATTATCTAGGTTAATATTAGTTATATAATTGTAAAGGTAATTTAGGTATATTATTAGGTTTTCTTTTTATAAATAGAGGCATTTAGGTTTGTATTTGGTTATCTTTGAATATCAATACTATTGTGAAAACCTCTCTAGAAGAGTGTTGTTACTTCTAAGCTTTCGCTTGTGGATTCCAGAACTGTTACTTCCTTATCATTCTTCATTATCTTTTATTTTCCAGCAATGAGCACGTTTCGTGCTCAACATATTCTTTGAGAGTGGTCCCCTTTTTTCTGTTTCTTTTTTGTTTTCTTCTTATGGAAGCCAAAATGTTTCTGTTAGTAACCAATATCAATTGTGGATTTATATGGATGCTTTGCATTTTCTGCTTCTTTCAGGATCAAAATTCATTAAAAAATATTGAAAAATGGCACATTACACATTATTGTCAAGGGTCAGGGTTGAAAGGCAATAAACTTTCCCTCTGAATTTTAGTGCGTTTAACTTGTAATGCAGAACCTTTGTTATGTTGCTGTTGATTATGAAGCTGAGTTATTGAAAGATACTCAAAAATCATATGAGGCTGCGGGAGAAGGTTGGTTCACTTTGTCAAAAGAGCGATTTCAAGCCGGAGAGATTCTTTTCCAGCCACGAATGGCAGGACTGTAAGTATGTGCTTAGGCACTCTAGGGAAAATTATTATGGACCTTTCTTTATTAATGTGTAGCCTATCTTCTTTCTACTCAAATAAACACCCATTAGGGATAGGACCCGTTGATTCAGGTCGGATTTTGATAAAAAATAGATCTAATCCGATGAATTAGATTTTATAAAATTAAATGCAAACCTAACTTAATTAGATTGTATATTAGCTCCTATTCCGACCTAATATTTTGGGCTGGTTTTGGTTTGAGTTCACATTCGGTTTCATAAAATCCAAACATGTGAGTTATCGACTCAAACTAACTAAAATGTAACTATTTCTTCACTAATTTTGGATTTGATCATTTAACTTACCGGATCCGATGAGTCGGTTCTTGTAAAATTAGATCCAAACACAATCGGATCGTATATTCGTTTCGATTCAAATCTGACCTAAATTTTGAGTAGGTTTCAATTTAGGTTCAATATTGATTTTTTAAAAAAATTAAAAACCTATCCAATTCGACACAAACAATATGTTTGGGTCGGTTTAACAGGTCGATCCCATTGCCACCTTCAACACCCATGATCGATGGGGCTCACTGGCACATGATTCATATTGAAAAAAGGTAAAAAGAGGAGAATGACACATGCTAATCGAACAACAAAAGATAAAACAGCTAACTAATTACAACTTCCGATGAAGAAACAAATATCCTCAAAAGAATGAAGCTCGACTTGTTGACGATTATAGGATGATATTCTTCCTTTCATGTTTCTTAGAGTTACTTTTCTGATAATAACATTGTTAATGAAACAGCCGTGCAATGGGCTTGCACCAAGCTGTAGCTCTCTGTATAGACCATTGTTATGAAGCCGAATTAGCAGGTGATGATTCTTGGTTCAAAACCATAGTTTTATCCGGTGGAAGTGCTTGCTTGCCCGGTCTTGCAGGTCAGGACTTTTAGCTCTCCCCTTTTCGTTATATGCAACAAAAGAATATCCCTTAATAATTCCTTTTTTTGCACAAAGTTTGTGCAGTAAAAGTAAACAATGCACAAGTACTATAAAGATTATTGTTAGATTTATTATCTTATTATATTTTTTTATTATATTTATTGATGTGTCAAACATCTATTGGTTCAATTAAAATGCAATCAATGTATCACAATATAAATAATTATATAATACATTTATAGCATCAATCGATGTTTGACACATTATCGTGTAGAATAAGAAGATGCAATAAAAAACCAATCATATACTTACTCTATTATAAACTAATGATATTATTGTCTATTTTGTCATAGAGAGATTACAGAAGGAACTTTGCGAACTTCTTCCTCCATCAATTAGCAATGATTTACGAGTCATTCCTCCTCCATACGGTGCTGAATCTGCGTGGTTTGGCGCAAAACTCATAAGCAATGTGAGTAGTATGACTATCTAGTAACCAAGAGTCAACAAATACTTTACACTTTCTTCCTGAATATTCAAAAATATTGATTTTCCACTGTTTTTTTTTTGGGTACTAATGCAGCTAAGTGTCTTTCCTGGTCCCTGGTGCACGACGAAAAAACAATTCCGGCAGCAATCACGACAAAGCATTCTATGGTGACCGTTGAACAATATTCTAAGGCAATGGAAGGTAGAACCCGTCTCAATTGATCTACATTTTCGTTCGAGATGAAGTAATCGATAGATTATGAATAGCCGATATTGATAAAGAAGGAAGACTTAGAAATAAGGGAACAAATAAATTTCACTCAATTTATTCTCTATAACAGTCTTCTTCAACGTATATATTACATATTGGGGTGTTTCTTTTGGTAATTTTATTAAATTATTCTAGTTAGGTCATGTTTTTCTCCTCTGCCTAGACTCGTGCATCTTCAATCTGTTTCTTTCCCATTTACTCTGTTTTTTAAAGTTTAGGCAGCACTTGAGATCCATAGCCTCAATTATGGGTCAATCTTGTTTGAGTGAAGTTGATACCTTTGAGAATGAGATTTTGTTTGAGATGGCAATCCCTCGAGTTTTCTAATCAGCTACGTTTTGATTCCACAATATACTGCTGAAAGAGAACAATAAAATAAAAGTTTAAAGGTCAAATTGACCTTGAGTTTTAGGATATAGGTTAAAATGATTTACGAGTTTAAAAAAACTAAATTAACCACGGGAGAAGGCTGTTGTATGGTGCGGTCGTTTGCTTGATTTTGATTTTTTTTTTTAATTTAAAAAAATATTTTGAATAAAAAATATGATCAGAATGATTTGAAAATTTTATCACACATTCATAATAAAATGAAGTAATATTCTAAAAAGTTCTGTAAATTTTCAACAATTATACGATTTATTATAATTTTTTGAATATATAAAATAAAAAAAGTTTATTATAAATAAGTTTATTAAGGATAAATTCTTATACAATTCAAGGATAAAAATTTTAAATTATTTTAATAATATTTTATTAGTAAAAATATTTTTTAAATTAAAAAATAAAAATAAAAAATACCTTATAGTGGCCGTCCGTCGTGGTTATTTGTATTTTTAAAAAAAAAATTATAGTCATTTTAGCTTGTTATCCCAAAATTTGAGGTCAATTTGATCTCGATTCCTTATTTAAAAAAATAAATAAAAAAACATATTTTTTACTTATTGCAGGTCTGCCTTCAATCATTCCATTATTATATGAATTGTCGAAAAGACGAAGATCATACGAAGCTGTTAAAACCATATACATGTAAAGTAAATGTACACAGTTGTGAGAAGCCGATGATGTTGTTTTTGTTTAGTTTAGAGTTCGATTTGCCGATTCGTTCTTAAGTCGAAGCTATTCATGAACATAATTCACCCTCTAGATTTACGATTCTCTTTGTTTCAACTCATAAAATCGAACAAATCGACCGAATAAAATCAAAGTTCTCGAGAATAAACTAACATTACAATCGCATGCCGACTCGTAGAACTGGACAATGAATCCACATCAGCTCAAACGCAAAAAACTGAGAACTTAAATCGAGAAAACTTGTTCCCACCTTCACCATCGGGGAAACAACGATAAAAAAGCAGCTACGAGAATTAACAGCGATGGGGAAGAGCCTGCAACGGAAGAACTTTTTTCGTTTTCCGACGGGGACGGGGACAGAGATTCTGCAGGGCAAGAAAGGCCGTCTTTGCCTTCCCTGCACTCGGAGGCGAATAGACCGGGAGGGTATTTTCCCTGGAGGTTAATGTAGCTGAACATTGTAGAAGCGCAACCATTCGATAAATCGTTTAACTCATTCGCGTACGGGCATGCAAATTCCTTAAATGCAGAACAACAAAGATCGGCTGGGTAATCTGGCCCTTTGCATTTGCTTGTCAAGATCGTGTAGTTCTTGAACTCGAAATCCAGGGGGCAAGCTGCATACAATGGAGAAAACAACAACATTAAACGAAGCTCTGCATTCGACTAAAACTTTAAAGAAAATAACTCTAGAATTAGTCAAAAATAGAATCCGCTGATGTATCGTCTTGATATTGCACATAATATCAGACCAGATGTGATAAACCAGTTGCCAGTTGGGAAAATGTCTACTAAATATCTTCATTAAAACATATCTAAATCAACCATGAGCGTCAAGGTAGTTCTGGAGCCCCCAAGCCTGCCAGCCCAATATTTGTCCTCTTGGGGTCGAAACCGGCATTGATTTGTTCTTGAACTAAACCCAAAACGTATTGTGTGGTCAGTGATGAAGAATTCATTTATGAACCGTCATAAAGGTAGATTATAGTTGTGGAATTCTAGATTAATCTAGAATTCATCTAGATTATAGTTGTGGAATTATTTAGTCTTTTCAACATATCATTGTCCGCTTTGGGTCGAAATCTGCACGAACTTTGGATTTTTCCCAAAACTCATTGTGCTAGTTAGGGGCAAAAAATTTATTTATGATCCGTTGAATGTCTCTACTCAAAGCCGATATGTGATTGCTTGATTGGACACCTCCGCACCCTCCGGGGCCGATAATCACAATAGTAATTATAAATATCTACACAGAATGAACCTGCTAATGTGAAATGATCCTGTGGAAAGAAAGATTTTATAAATATCTACACAGAATGAACCTGCTAATGTCAAATGATCCTGTGGAAAGAAAGATTTTCCCTTCCTCAAAACTGAGATTTTGAATACCCAATAATTCAAAGTTCAAGGGATTTGATGCATATGCAGGGTAAAACTGATATCACATACAGTAAAGGCCAGAATATGCATATACGTAAATGAAATTCCAACAAAAAAATCAAGAACCCTAAATGGAAAGATTTAAGAAGAAAAAACTGAGAAAGGGGCATGAGAAGGCACTAACGTTTTTGAACCTGGAGGAGGCTCCGACCAGTGTAAGCTTGAGATTCAAAAACACCATCTGAAATCACATAAACAAATGCAATCATTAAAAGCTGCGAAAAACGAAAATTAATAGAACTAAACTTAATCAAAACCTGAAATGATGAACAGAGAAGAAGAGAAAGTCGAGAAAAGAAGAATTCCCAAGCACAACCAGAAGCATTCACTCAAACCCATGATTTCTTTTTCTGGGTTCGAAGATGTACAAATGAAAATCTGTCAAAAGGTCATAGATCGACCCTTTTCAGACAGCAACAATTCCTTCTCTCTCTAGAATATCTTCCCGTTAAGCAGAAGAAGATAAGGCCTTATACAAGGGCTAACTCCAACTGAGAGAGCGAAAATGAAAAGAAAAACAAAATTAGAAACAGGAACGAAGGGGAATTCAATGAAACATCAAAGCAATAAACGACCAAGGAAGCGGAGGGGGAGACTGGGAAGACGAAGCTGACACTGAGAGCCTAAAACGGGTAATCACAAGAAATCATTTTTTTCAATTATTTTATTTATTTTCCATTTTCTCAGGCCAAGAAAGTCGAGATCTTGCATTCAAGTTTCCGCGTTAAGAACCCATGCATTCAAGTTTCCGCGTTAAGAACCCACCCACCATCCATTCCGAGTCCCAACTTTACAAAAAATGCCATATCCTCCGCCTTCGTCCTCCCCTCACACCCGACAATTTATAGAGGAGTAAGTCACGATGACTCAATAGGCTAGAAATGAAATACATTTACCTGCATTTACAAGGAGCTATCCAACATTAGTGGTAACAACTCTCACACTGCGATTGCTAGGATTCGAACTTTGACACTTATTACTAACTCTACCATCTTTGAACCGACTGAGCTATGTCCGTGCGGACTGCCAAGCTACATCTAAGACGGCAAACTAGTTTTTGTATGTGTTTTTTTTTCCTTTGTATTTTCATTTCTAAAATATGGTTCAATATTATTAAAAATAAATATATAAATCTTAAAATTAATTATAAAGTATACTATAATTTTAATGTGTAATATGTCATCACATTTTTCATCAATTTTAAGATATCAGTTAATTTAATTAGAAATTTTAGTNACTTTTTGCTCATGAATAAAAAAAAGGTAAAATATTTAAAATAAATAAATAAAAAGGGACAAGAAGATGTGACGGGCACATTGGAATAGAAATGGGTGCATATAAGGTCAAAATCATCATCATAATCATATACATGTATGGGTTGAAATTATTTATTAGAATAAACAATAATTAGATAAAATTGAAGAAATTGGGAAATGGGTATGTTTAGATCATGTGCAAGAATTTCATATTTTTAACTATCAAAACTAGAAATCGATATTCGTTTTTTTAAAATATAGTTCTTGTACCGGGTAATTTATATCATTCCATGTTGTTCTTCGCAAATAATGATCTTGGGACTTATTACACTTTTATAATTAATCTATAGACTTGTTCGATAGACTCGGGTTAATATCCGCTCGCAATAGTGAGATTTCTGCTGGCTCGAATTTTCACTAGTGTGTTATAGCCGTGAATTATTTTTTTGCATATATTCCCACTGTTTCTAAGTTCTTAGTGCAAGTAAAGGTAAGTAAAACTATCCCAGACTCGAGGTTTGAATCGAACTATGTGGGATGAGTTGTTTTGATATTATGCAATCCTCAAAATTATAAAAAATGAGCAAAATGTGGGACTATGAGTCAAATAGTCGACCCAAACTGAGTCAAAACTAACTAAAATTCAAAATTGATCCAAAACCCAATGCAAATTAAAAAAAACTAATTTAAATACAATTAAAGGTACTAATAATTTAATAATTGGGAACTAAATCGTAAAATCCAATTAAACCTGAAAATCGGGTACCAATCCGATAACAGCCCGAAAATTGGGTTATTTTTTTAAAATGCTTACCGAATACCTTGTCCGATCCGATCCGATATCCAATCCGAGATCCGATCGATCGGATCCGATCGAATCGTCGAGTTGGGTCGGATTCACCCCCCTGGTCATTGGTCAAATGTTTTGGAGCAAGAGGAGATCGGTGGGGATCTATTTTATCTATGAAACAAAAGTTGGATTATTTTATTTTGAGAAATGATGAGAAGGGAGACAAAGACGTGGTGGGTAGACCACAAATGGTGGTGCAAAATCCAACCACACCAAGCTATGAACCTTCAACGGAGGAACCAACTCCTTCATTTCTTTCCCCTTTTCTTTTCGTAGATCCCCTCCTCTTTTCTCTTTCTGGGTTTTTAATTTTTGCTCATCCTTCCTGGTTAGAACTCTCTTTCCTTGTTTCGTGCTTTGACATCTTCGATTATTTCAGCTGTTTACTTGAATCTTGTGCGTTGCGAGGCCGTAATTGTTTGTTTATTTTGTTTTCTGGTGTTATTGTTATGATCATGGTTGAAATAGTTGTGTTAATTGTTGCTTATGGTGACCTAAACTTCATGTATATAGTCTGGTTGCACCCTAGATTGTGAGAATCAATTCTTTAGGGGGAAAAGTATGATTCGATGTAAATTGTAATGTCTCATGTCGGTTTTTTCTGCCTGTTTTGCTGTCACAAAATTCATTTTTGTTTCATTAAGAAACAAATCTTTGATTTCAGCTGTTTATTATACGTTGCAAGGCTGTAATTTTTTGTTTATTGTTTTCATGGTGTTATTTTATGTGATTATGGTTGAAATAGCTGGGCTAACTGTGACCTAATTGTCATGCATAGATTGTTAAAATCCATTTTTAAGTGAAAAAAGTAGGATTGGATGTAAATTCTGCCTGTTTATCAGTCCCGAAAATTAATTTTTTGTTTCATTAAGAAACAAATCTTTGAATTTCTATTAATTCTTTGAATTACTAATCGATTTCTAGGTTGATGTTCACCATTTGATTTTGCCATCTCGACGAAGATGGGAGGAGTAGTGGGAAAGAGCGAATCTCAAGTATCCGAGACGAAACTTGAGGCAAAAATGGGGGAAACTATGCGCAAAAGGGCCTCTAAAGGAAGCACCATTAGATCTTTCAACAGTATAATCTTAAAATTCCCGAAAATCGATGATAGCTTGAGAAATTGCAAATCGATATTTGAACAATTTGGTGGGTGTAAATCCAACTACCAACTCGTTTATGTTTGTCGTTTTTCAATCGATTTGAGTGATAACTAAAGCTATTTTTTACACTTAGTTATTGTTCTGCTCTGTAGATGAGGATTCAAATGGTGCAATAGATCATGAAGAGCTTAGAAAATGTTTTGAGAAGCTTGAAATTACGTTCACAGAGGAGGAAATCGACGATCTTTTCGAAGCGTGTGATATCAATGCGGACCTACAAATAAAGTTCAATGAATTCATTGTACTTCTCTGCCTTGTTTATCTTCTCAAGGACGATCCTACTGGGCTGGTAAATGTATCCAAACAATCTTTGGTCGATATTTACATCATAAAGCTGTGATTTGTTGCTAATCTTATGTTTAGCATATGGGTAGAAACGGTTCGGTCCGGTCCAGCCTAGTTTTATCCTTAAATACAACCGTGAAATACGGTGCGGTTTTGATTTTATTCCAATTCTATTTTATATTTTAAAAAAATTAAAATATATTTTTATTATATTTAGGTTGATTTTTAAGTGTTTGGACGAGTTTTGCAACCGATTTTTGGATTTATATCAAATTTTATTAGATTTTGAGTCGGGTTTTATCCGATTTTGGATTTTTTTTGACTTATGGTCCGACCTAGTTTTTTTCTAAAAGACCGGAATCGGATCAAAATTATGATTTTTTTAAAATCGAGACCTGGTCCAGACCAAAACTGGTGGTTCTGGTCATGTTTTCCTCACCCCCTAGTTTAGAGTAGTGTCTTGGTTTTTAAATGTCCTAAAGTTGAGGATTTTCATTACCTTTTCCGATTTCTTGTCGGTTTTAGTGTGTTCCATAACATTTAGCAGAAATTGAGAGTGGGAATGCCGAAACTCGAGGCTACCTTCGAATCATTGGTGAATGCTTTTGTGTTCTTGGATAAGAACAAGGATGGATATGTAAGCAGGAGTGAGATGATCGAAGCGATAAACGAGACGGATTCAGGGCAACGGTCATCGGGGCATATAGCAATGAAAAGATTTGGTGAGTCTTCCACTCTCTATCTCTCTCTCTCTCACTTGGCAATTTGGATAATTATTTGAAGAAATTCATGGGTTATGAATTGCAGAGGAGATGGATTGGGATAAAAATGGAATGGTGAATTTCAAGGAATTTCTGTTCGCTTTCACTCGATGGGTGGGAATCGACGATAACGAGGACGAAGACGGTGAAGAAAACGTCTAAGTATGTTGTTTTATTATCGTCAATAATGTATGCTTTCCTAATAAGACTCGTGTAAAAATCGAACTTATCGAGTTTTGATCAAAGTTATCGAGTTTGTTGTGATTTTCGCTTGTATATATCTTATAAATTTGCTCGAGAAATTGGATTAAAATGATGGTTAATTTGCGATCAATTCTACCCGTGATGGTCGATATTCTGCTTATGAGTGATTCGTCGAGTGCCTTGACAGATATTCCGGCCTGGAGCCATCCTTCTTCCATTCTTTTTTTCCGTGATTTTCACAATAACTTTATTTTAATGCTGAAATATCAACAAGCTAACAAATTAAAACTTGAATTTTAAAATTAGCCACTGAGTTTCAGATCACTTAAATATAATAAAAAATATATTTTATTATTATATTTTTAATTTTTTTAAATATAAAATAAAATTAAATTAAAATTAGAATAAAAATAAAATTATTGATTTTGATTATTTAAAAAATTTAAAATAATAAATTTTAATTTTATTTTGAGATAAAATTAAGTTAGAGCATTATATATTTAATAATTTAACTATCCCTTTTTAATAAAGAGAAAATGTAGTGTTTTAAATATTTTTTTGGTTAAAAAAAGTCTCCGAATGGATGGGTAATAGAAGGATCTAGAAACCCTAGTCAGGTTCGGGTCTATAAAATCCTCGCTTCGTCCATTAGAAATGAACCAGAGTTGGCTTGTCAAGTTTCCATTTCCATAGCTTATACAAAGGCGATCTGAGGTCGAAAGCTACATCTCGTTCTGCGATCTTCATCATGGCGGAGCAAGAGACGTTCGCTTTCCAGGCCGAGATCAACCAGCTTCTGAGTTTGATCATCAATACTTTCTACAGCAACAAGGAGATCTTTCTCCGTGAACTTATTAGCAATTCTTCCGATGTGAGTTTCATTTCATTGGTCTATGCAGAATGCATTTCGTAGTTTTTATGATTTCTTCTTGGTGGCTGTTTTTGCTTTGACCTTGATGACTTGAAAGATACTTTGACAATCTTCACTACTGGTCATTGCTATGGAATTTTCGTTCCACGTCTTCACGAAGTTTTAATGCTTTTTCAAAGAGTGGTGATTTGGCTCCATTACTGGTGGCTTAAGTGTCTCGTCTGTTTATGTCGAATTGTTGAATACCACGTTAGATGCGAGTAATGATATAGTGCAAAATGTTTATTTGACTGGAATTTGTCAGTTCAATGTTTTTCTATTTTAAATTTTTATTAGCGTTGGAAAATTTTCGTTAAGCATGAAATTTTATCATCTCTATGTACTGTCGAGTTTTTTTAATTATCAATGTATCTGTATTATGATTTTGTGGACATGGCTGTTTATTTATCCTGAAATTATAAGTTTAATAATTTTTTCATTTTTTAGTTCTTGAAAGGATGGTTGTTTTCAATCTTCTCTTATATGCGTAGGAATATTCTAATTTGGCGTTTACATTGCAGGCCCTGGACAAGATTAGGTTCGAGAGTCTGACGGATAAGAGTAAGCTGGATTCTCAAAATGAACTATTCATTCACATTGTGCCTGACAAGACAAATAATACACTATCGATCATTGACAGTGGTATTGGGATGACAAAAGCTGGTAAGTGAGCAGCAAGAGTTTTTGTGGTTACTGATCATGCTGTGTTTTCAAATGTCTTAAATTTTTCTGTTTTTGATATTGGTTACAGATTTGGTGAACAATTTGGGTACAATTGCAAGGTCTGGTACCAAAGAATTCATGGAAGCTATTGCTGCTGGGGCTGATGTGAGTATGATCGGACAATTTGGTGTTGGTTTTTATTCATCTTACCTGGTGGCTGAGAAGGTCATTGTCACCACAAAGCACAATGATGATGAACAATATGTGTGGGAATCTCAAGCTGGAGGCTCATTCACCGTCACCAGGGATACTTCCGGTGAGAATCTTGGCAGGGGTACAAAGATAACCTTACATTTGAAGGAAGATCAACTTGAATATCTCGAGGAGCGCCGTATCAAGGATTTAATCAAGAAGCACTCTGAGTTTATCAGCTACCCGATTTCTCTCTGGACCGAGAAGTCCACAGAGAAAGAGATCTCTGATGATGAAGACGAGGAAGAGAAGAAGGAGGCTGAAGGAGAGGTTGAGGATTTAGATGAAGAGAAGGAAAAGGAAGAGAAGAAAAAGAAGAAGATTAAAGAGGTATCATATGAATGGTCTTTGGTGAATAAGCAGAAGCCTATTTGGATGAGGAAACCTGAGGAAATCTCGAAAGAGGAGTATGCTGCATTCTACAAGAGCCTCACCAATGATTGGGAGGAGCACCTAGCCGTTAAGCATTTCTCAGTTGAGGGCCAACTTGAGTTTAAGGCTGTTCTCTTTGTTCCCAAGAGGGCTCCTTTTGATCTGTTTGACACAAAGAAGAAGCCTAACAACATCAAACTGTACGTTCGCCGAGTGTTCATCATGGACAACTGTGAAGAATTGATTCCAGAGTATCTCAGCTTTGTTAAGGGAATAGTAGATTCTGAGGATTTGCCTTTGAACATATCTAGAGAAATGCTTCAACAGAACAAGATTTTGAAGGTCATTAGGAAGAATTTGGTCAAAAAGTGCATCGAGCTCTTCTTCGAAATTGCAGAGAACAAGGAAGACTACAACAAGTTCTATGAAGCTTTCTCTAAAAACTTAAAGCTCGGGATCCATGAAGACTCGACCAACAAGACAAAGATTGCCGAGCTTCTTCGATACCATTCAACCAAAAGCGGTGATGAAATGACCAGCCTGAAGGATTACGTAACCAGAATGAAGGATGGGCAAGATGACATCTACTATATCACTGGTGAAAGTAAGAAGGCTGTTGAAAATTCTCCCTTCCTTGAGAAGCTGAAGAAGAAGGGATACGAAGTTCTCTACATGGTGGACGCCATCGACGAGTACTCGATCGGCCAACTCAAGGAATTCGAGGGTAAAAAGCTCGTCTCTGCAACAAAAGAGGGTCTAAAACTCGAGGAGACCGAGGATGAGAAGAAAAAGAAGGAAACCTTAAAGGAAAAATTCCAAGGACTATGTAGTGTGATTAAGGAAGTGCTAGGTGACAAGGTAGAGAAGGTGGTTGTTTCCGACCGAGTGGTTGATTCTCCGTGCTGTTTGGTCACGGGCGAGTACGGATGGACGGCAAACATGGAGAGGATCATGAAAGCTCAGGCATTGCGAGACAACAACATGGGTGGCTACATGTCAAGCAAGAAAACAATGGAGATAAACCCGGAGAATCCCATCATGGAGGAGCTGAGGAAGAGAGCAGACGCAGACAAGAACGATAAGTCGGTGAAGGACTTGGTTCTCCTGCTCTTCGAGACCTCCCTTTTGACTTCCGGGTTTAGCCTCGAAGACCCGAACACGTTCGGAAACAGGATCCATAGGATGTTGAAGCTCGGCCTCAGCATCGACGATGATGGTGTGGATGGAGATGGAGATGGCGATGGTGAAATGCCTGCGTTGGAGGATGCAGACGAGGATGCCGAGGGAAGCAAGATGGAAGAAGTGGACTAAGAAAAAGGTCATATAACCCGGAGTAGAGGTATATCTTCTCAACCTTTTATGTTCTTTGATTGTGTTCTAAATTTTTAGTCTTATGTGCGCTCTTTTATGAGGGTTTAAAACATTTGTGGCTGCCTCTTGTTTGGACTTTTTTCTAGGTCATTTTAAACGCAGCTACGGCCAATGAGATTCTCATCCCAATATTCCAAAATGAACTCTTTTATGAAGAATTAAATTGATGATTTAATTTTATAATCATTGTCGAATTTGATTAGTTAATTGATTAAATTTAAAATTATGAAGTATAATTTGAATATAGATGGGTTCGGTTGAAAATTCAAATATATACTTGAATTCAAATAAATTTAAAATTTTGAATTATATTTGAGTTGGATGAAAATGAATTTAAATTTAATTTTGTAAAATTTAATTAATTTCATTGGATTGATTTTTTTACGACAAGTAGTTGCCATTTCTGTCCCAATTTTATATAAAAAATATCATTTAGTGATGATCTGCAGATAGAAAATAAACTATCACAAAAAACAGTACCAACCTGAAAATAAACACGCTGATTTACTAACTTATAATTAAAATAAAATGGAATTTAGACGATAACATCGAAGATCATTTACAAATCATCGTTACTACAATCAACAATTTAGACTTTGCTCAAATAACTAGTCATTTTAATTCGAGTATGAGTACATCCATTTCAAATTAGAAATTAAATAATCTTTCATAATCATAATCATCTCATTTTTCCAGTACCACTTCCAGGCTCCAACAAATGACGAGCATATAAAAACAGAATGACAAATTTTGACTAAATGTGGAAGAGATTACTTCTGAGCCTCGAACAAATTTAGATCAATTTTCAACTCAACAGAAGCACAGATGGAACAAAAGACCGGAGAAATATGAGAGTTTGCAGATTGAAAACCATGAAAACAGAGATTTGTGAAACCAAACCAGCATCGCCACGAAAGCCTCAACAAAACACTGACAAGCATGGAGCGGGAACCCGCTATCTGTCCTTTCAACATGCGAGTGATGAGAGGAGGTAATTGCAGGCTTCGTCCTCATGTATCATCTACTTGTGAATGGAAAACGAAGCTCGGAAAAGTGGTGGTGATGTCCCTGCCAATTCAGATAACCATTACACACATTTCTCGGTTTCTTAAGTTTTGAGTCGGTGCAGGTAAGGGTGGGTAGAACCAGACCGAAACTCAAATCCGAGCTAGAACTGTCAGTTTTGATCTCGTTCTGGTCTAATTTTCAAAAACCATGAAACCGAAATTGTATCGTGGGTAAAAAATATAACTTAAAATTGGATAAAACCCGATTCAAAACCCGATATAAACTAAAAATCCACTTCCAAACCAAGTCAAATCACTCAATCCAACTCAAATATAATAAAAAATATATTTTATTTTATATGCATGTTTTTTTTAAATATGAAACTAGATCGAGACAAACCGGAACCTGTACTCACGGTTCAGGTTTCGATTAATCCTGAAACCAGATAGGAGAGGGCCCTCCCTATGAGGTAATAACCACAAAATGGAAGGTTGAAGACGTAAAAGAGTGCCGATTCCTACTTCACCAGGCAACAACATGTTACTTACTTGAGATATTGGAGGGTCATATTTTTCAATAAATAAAATATAAATTACATAAAATGTTCAAGCCAAAGATCTTTAGCTCGTTAGCGTGTATCAAAAAAAGGAACTAATGAGCTTTAACAGGGTCATCAATGGCGCCTGATCAGCGACCTAAGTCGGAGAGATTCGAACCGACAGATCCTCCTCGATGGAAACCGGAGGAGTTCCGGTGAAATCTACACCGGAAAGAACCGACGTGAGTGGTCGGCGAGCAAAGGCAGCTCGATCTTCCACTTGAAGATTTGGACAGCCCCGATTTCGCGGTTGGAGAGGCTGGCGATTGAGTGTTTTTCTTGGGATCTTCCTGCTTGTACTCTGGTATTGAGATCCTTACATTCATTTTATGGTGGCTTTGCTCAACTTTTTCATCCATTTGTTTCCTGTTCCATCATAAAACTCATCATTTGTGATTCAGCTAGAAATTGAATGTTAGGAAGAAATTAAAGGTAACTGAGGAGTGATTTATGTCTGTTTATTCAAATATTAGAAAGCAACATGATGAGTAGAAGATATAAGCTCGAGTTGGAAAAAAAATGTCGATGTGGATGAAAAGCTGATTTGATGAATTAATCTCTGGATTAGGTCTAAAACCAGGACTGTTTTCTGTGATATAAAAGAAAAATAGCTCTGCCTTTCATTTTGACACGAAAAGTTCATAATATCTCATCTTCATAATCTTCAATAGATTCATGAAAGATCGCTGAGATGAGGACAATCATCAAAATGTGATTTATCTTGAAAACAAAAGAGTCTATGATTCCATTTTGACACGAAAAGTTCATAATAACTGATCCCGGTAATCTTCAATAGATTCATGGAAGATTGTCGTCTAGGACAATCATCAAAATTCTATTTTTCTTTAAAACAAAAGATCATACGTTTTTTTCTCTCTCAAAACTTTATCAATTCTTGAAAGTTTTCCACATTCAATCATTTTTTTTCTTTTTTGCATGAAAAACAAATATAGATTCATATAAATTCAAAATGAATCATAAATGTTCTGAACTATCATCCTACATTCATAACCAATGATGAATTCCTCCACATCAAACAATACATATTGAAACTAACCAAAGCTAACTTTGACATTACTCTCATTGCAGATACCTGCGAAACAAAGAACCTGTAGGCTGCAAATGGAAATTTCTACACCCAAGGAGAAGGATGAAAAATGATAAACCCCAATATGACAACTAGCTCTGAAATTTTCTCCCTCAAACAGAAGAAGGTTTTTGCATAAATGGCTAAAAGCTGGTTTCTGTTCTCAAAAGTCTCAACGGGCTCAGTTTTTCAGGTTTTGATTTGTGGTAACTCTAATCCATGCAATTTTTTAGCCATTGGGTGGAAATTCTTTTTGAAGTTTGCTATTATTGGCACTCAATTTTTTGAACTGCTGGCTTCTCTTTTTTATCACGATCTAATTATAGCATTTTCAAAAGGGTTCATGCCTCCTTTTACGCTCCCCGTTTTCGACACGTGTTCTTTTTCGCCATCGAAAATGGAATTTCTCCCCATAACAGCTTATAAATTACTAAGATTGAATGAACATGAATGTTGCTGATTTATTGATTCTCATGCAAATGCACTACATTTTTACACTATTTTTTTATTCTGGTTAACAGGCTGATGATTGGATTCTTAGTATCAACAGACATTGGTCATCAACCTAACTAGCTGTTGAACCCGGTCCACCCTTTGTTTGGAATCATCGGTGAGTTCAAAAAGCCGGGTAGCCGAGGACCTTCGATTTCTGCGCCTGAGTAGCACCGTACGAGGACTAAGCTCGGAAATAAGAGTCGAACCCCAAAACAAAGAGTGATTGTGTGACGATTTTATGACACTAGTTTGTATTGTATCTATCGAACATGTCCCATGATCATATGCGAATGAGAATTTAAGAAAATAAATTTAGTTTCAATTTGAAGCCAAGAGGCTTTTATTTATTTGCCTAACTTCTCATTGGTTTAGTAGTTTAAAATATCTCATTAAATTCATAGTATTTTTTATAATTTTTTGTTATTAAATTTAATTGAGTTATTTCAAAGTTATATATAAATTTCACTTAATGTTATTTTAATTTATATATTTTAATATTTTTTTTAAATATTAATTTAGGTGAGAAAAAAATATTGGGCCGTAGATCCCAATTTAAAAAAACCGGACCAACTCGGAAGTACCCCAACCCAAGACAAATCTAACCAGTAGAAAACTAATCTCTCTCTCCCTCTCTGCGCGACCAAGAAGGGCGCTCTGAGCCTCTGAGTCAATCGAAAGCGATTCCGAGGTTAAACCTTTTTCTATTTTGTATAATTTCGATTAGTTTGTTTGTTTCTAATTTCCTTTCTAAGAATTTTATCCGATCTGTGAAACCTTTAGTATTTTTAGGGCAAGATTTCTCGTTACTTCTTTTAATTTCACCTTTATTCATAATTTCTTCTGTATTTGGTCAGTGAAGGTAGAAAATATGACGACTGCTGCTCGACCTACCTGGGCACCGGCCAAAGGCGGCAATGAACAAGGTGGTGCTAGAATTTTTGGACCTTCTCAGAAGTATTCGTCTAGAGACCTCGCTGCCCACACAAATTTAAAGCCTAGGTAATATTATTGGAGTTCTATGATTGGGATTACAATAAATAACTAGTGGCAACCTTTGCTGTTGTTCGATTTCCTGCTCTTGTGCTTGTATAAAACTGTAGATTTTAGCCATCTGTTTGTGGTTGCCAGTTCCTGTGGTTCGCTTGTTGAAGATTTGCTATGAAATTGGGATTTTATCTATTTGTTTTTTTTTTTGTGGTGAACGCTTCGTTTTGGCTAGAAACAATTCGTAAGCAATTATTAATTTATTTCCCTATCAAATAATGTCTATAACATGCTTGGGATTTTCTCTCTCTGTTCCTTTTATTATTTTCAGAATTTAATTGTTATTTTGCCTGAAATATAGTTGTACATCAAATTCTTAAATTTATCAAGCAAAGCTTTGACTTTCCTTTGATTTAACGCTAATGGGATTTGATTTAATCTATGATCAAAATTTTATTTATACCATACAGAAAGGAGGGCCAAGACACTCAGGATGAAGTGCAGAAGAGGAATCTGCATGACGAGCTGGAAGATCGGGAGCGACGACATTTTTCATCAAAGAAGTCTTTTAGTGGTATGCAGATAAATATACATATTTGGTTTTTCCACTGGTGATGAATTTACTTTTTTTTGCTAATGTTATGTAAGTTAAATGAGAATATAAACTAATTTGTGTCATATGCAGATGAGAGAGAACATCGGAAAGGAGGTCATCTTTTGTTGGAAGGTAAATTTTTCAGTTCCTATGGTGTATGTAATAGCTAACCGTTTAACAATTACTTGTCAGACTTGCTAAATCAATTAGTTACATTGATAGGGATGAAGAGAGACACAGAAGATCGAATCATTCCACGAAGTGTAGATGCTGATGATTCTGATGTAGAAGTCAAAAGTGACAATGAGAGGTTGAACTGAATTTTCTTATTTTATGCCTTTTTTTTGCGTTGGTCCTCTAATTGTCTTCGTTGTTCTAATGAGATTATTGTAATGCATTGTGATGGATGTTTTTTTCAGTGATGATGATGATGAAGATGAAGATGACACTGAAGCTCTTTTGGCTGAATTGGAACAGATAAAGAAGGAAAGAGCCGAGGAGAAACTTCGCAAGGTTGGTTTTGGTCCTCTACTCTCTGGTGCTACTATAATTCCATTATGTGCCTATGTTTACCAAAATCTCTATCCTGTGTTTGCTCTCATTAAATATGTTTGTGGTTTTATTCTTGCATATGAATTCTGAGGAACATATTTTTAAAGTACTTGTTTGGTTTAGTATATCAACTGAAAATAGTACTTTTTCCTTCGCAGGAACGTCAATTACGGGAGGAAGAGCTAATGGCCAAGGAATCAGAGCTGCTCCGAGGAAATCCATTACTCAATGAACCAACAAATTTTAACGTAAAAAGAAGGTTAGTAAGTGAACATCATTACCTGTATAGAGGAGTTAGTCTAGTAATTTTCATGGATCCTAAGAGACCCTTTCTCTACCAACAAAATTTAACCTAAAAGAAGGTTAGTAAGGGAAATTTTTTAGCTTCATTACCTATATACGGATATTAGTATCGTTATTTCGTGGATTCTAAGTTTTTCTCAAGCCACCCGACTCTTCTTTTACGTGAATTCGGTGACCAGATGGGACGACGATGTTGTGTTTAAGAACCAAACCCGAGGAGAAACAAAGGCTCCAAAGCGCTTCATAAACGACACGATTAGAAATGACTTCCACCGCAAGTTCTTGCAGAAGTATATGAAGTGATATGGGCATCAAACAAATGCAGACGATAACCAAGTGTAGCTGGAAGAAGGAACTCCTCTATATGTATGTAAACTCTGAAAGAACTTCTCCTGACTTTTGGGATTTTTCATGGATTGGAATGTTTAATTTTTAAATCTGTATTGAACTGCAGGACAACGTTATAATACCTAAATAGCTGTGTATTTTTGAAATGCTACAATAAGAACCTTCTTTTTACTTGCTTGCTTTAAGTTGGCTAGGAGAATTGACAAGATGGTGAGCAATGAACTTAATGAGATGAGAAGTCTTAACGTGCCGAGCCTAACGAAGCAAAAGAGGGCGAGCCTGAAACAACAGGCTCTATTTGCCCCGAGTAACAGACCTAGCATGTGCCTACTTTGTTACTGTAGCAATTCGAGATGAAATCAACCTATCAAGCCCTTGAAGTTGGTTGATTGATAGTTCTAGAGCATGTGATATTTAATAGAGCATAATAGACTCCTTACTTTATCGGTTGAACCCTCAAAACTCTTTTATCCCTTGCAAATATTTAAATATTTAATTTATATTTCGGTAATTGAATAAAATTCTACAAAACATGCGAAAAGAATCAAAGTACATAACATGCCAGAGCGGCGCAAAGTGACACTCCACCAATGAAGAACCGATTCCTGGACTTTGAAACGGTTCCCGACTGAGTCCCCGGAGCCGGCCTCGGAGGGCTTTCGATAGTTGGAAGCGTCGCAGCTGGTGAGGCCGAACTCGATGGAACACTTGTTGGACTCTCTGCCGAAGCCGAGACTTGCGACGGAGGGAGAGCTTTGACGGGAGCGGACGCAGGGGTACTTGCCGGAGACGTAACCGGAGAGGGAATCGCCGGCGGAGAAAGTTCCGGCGATGAAACTGGAGGAGATTTGACCGGCGACACAGGAGAAACCACCGGTGAAATAGTAGGAGACAAACTCGGAGTCGTTGCCGGGACTTCGATCGGAGCGTGAGCTTGGGCGGGAGTGGACGCAGGGGTACTTGCCGGAGACATCACCGGAGAGGGAGTAGTCTGCGGAGAAGTCTCCGGCGATGAAACTGGAGGAGATATGCTCGTTCGAGGACTTATCACCGGCGACCCATGAGAACCCGCCGGAGAAATGACGGGTGGAACGGGGAATATAGTCGGAGATAAACTCGGAGTCGTTGCTGAGACTTTCGCCGGAGCGTGAGCTTCGACCGAAGTGAACGCAGGGGTACTTGATGGAGACGTAACCGGAGAGGGAATAGTCGGCGAAGAAGGCCCCGGCGACGAAACTGGAGGAGAATTTCTCGTCGGATGACCTATCACCGGCGACCAAGGAGAAATCTCCGGAGAACTGACCGGTGTAGCGGGGAATATGGTCGAACTTAACACCGGAGTGGTCGCCTGAGGCTGTACAGAGGGAGGTGTCGAATGGGAAAAGGAAGGATAAAAGTGGGCATGGATTTCAAGGTTAAGCGATGCAAATAAAAGAAAAATGGAGAGAAGAACAACCCAACCCATCGTCTTCTTTGATATTTAGGGTTTGAAGCAGAGGAAGACGGGATTGAAATCGCCGGAGAAAGGTCGTACAGTGACCGGCGACGAATATATAAGAGAGAGAGAGAGAGCAATAAACGAAGCGAAACAAGGTGACCGTTGGTCAAATATTCTGGTAGTTTAGAAGCAAGAAAGAAACACCGTTGCCCTTTTTATGTGTTTTAGGGTTGGCAAAACCGGATAATAACGGCCGTTTTGATCCCACATCTTTAAATCTCTAAAATCCAAATGACTTGCAATCAGATAAAATTCGTCTAAAAAAAACTAAAATATGATATAAATTCAAAAATTAATTAAAAATTTAATTTAATACTCAAAATTTAATCAAATATAATAAAAAATATATATTTTTTTAAATATGGAACTAGATGAAGATAAATTGAAACATGACCATATTTCATAATTTCTCTCTAATTATTGTACTGGTCGATTAAAATTATGTCAATTTTAATTATTGCAACGTGATAAAAGTGATTAAACGAAATTATAAAACTTGTCACATATACTAATGACGATAACAAATGAATTGCGATAATTCATTGCATGTTTTTTGACCTAATCTTGCTACGTAAATGGGAGAAAGGAGGAGACTTTGTTGGGCAACAATGGCAGCGAAGCTCAAGTCCTTTCGTTTTCTGCTCCCTCTATTGCCCTCCGACGTGGGATCTAGATTGGAGCTTGGTTTCATGGCAATGGGCCCTTGTCTGTCCCTCGATGAACTGACATTAAACATCAAAGTTTTGAACTAGGGTTAGATCAGATTTGGGTGATCTTGAACGAGGGCCATAGCTTTCGATCTACTTATCACTTCCAGGGATGTTTCTTGTAATTATGATCTGATTTTTGTTCCGATCTGAGGTTTAGTAATTTGGGTTTATTTTGTGATCGTTTGTGATGACTAATTCTCGTAAAGATTCGCCATAAAACCGAAGTAATACCCTTTGTCCAACTGTCTCTCGTGTAAATCTTGTTGTTGTTCTTCGTATTTTACATACTGGCGACTACGAGATCGGACTGTGTTTCAGCTTGTGCGATGGATGTTTACTTAGATGTCTGTATTGACAGATAAACAAGTTTTTTTACGACCGAATAATTTGTGATTGGTGAGCAGCGTATTAATAGAGATGCACAATCTAATATTAATTTTAGCTCAAAGTAGATAATATTATATTAGAAATGTCAATCTTAATTCAAATCAGATAAAATTATATTACGTAGGTCGAGAGACGTTGCGATTGCAGCTACATTTGCTTGCAATCCACTTCTTGTTTTGATGTTTAAATTCTAAGTAATGTTAAGCTTATATTAAGTATTCTATCTTTTTATTATATATATATGTGTCAAACATTAATAGCTTAGTTAAAATATAATTAATTTATTAAAATATAAATAATTATTTATTAAATCTTCAAGTTTTGACATGTTATTAAGTAAATATTTATAATAATAAAAAAAGAAAATAAGTTATATTTATCCTTAAATTATTCTTAATCATCCTTCAATTATACGTAAGCACAGCGAAAACGATATAAATTCTCCCTGATATTCAATGTTCGTCTGGCAAGAAAAAGGACAGTAGCCTGGATATTACATGCAGTAATTGCAGAAGCACCGACAGAGAAAATAAACAAGACTCCATTATTACTGTATGGAGAGAGAAAGAAAGAGAGAGAGGAGAGAGAAAGAGAGTGGCAGCCATTAAAGTTCTTCGATTCTGATTTCTTGCTTCATTTTCCTAATAAACTCATCGAATTTTCTGTTCAACTCTTCCATACTCAACACCCCATCAGCTTCATCGTCTTCTTCTTCTTCTTCGTCATCTTCTTTTTCTTCTGGTTCTGCGTCTTGTACATCCTTCTCTTCGGCCGCCATTAAAGAATTAGCTTCGTCGTTCTCCTTTTCACTGCAAAAAACAGTAAATTGACTCTCTGATGGGGAATCTCTTCCCCCCATTACCAGAAACTCCGATCTCGATTCATCTTCACCCTTACTCATCGATTCTTTAGAAGTGTTAGCAAGAAACATCAAAAGTCCATTGCAAAGGAGGAACACGCGGTTATTGTCAATGGCGTAGCGCGAAAATAATGGAGAGAGAAAGTGGAAGGAAAGAACGAGAGAGAGAAGATAAGATAAGGAAAAGACAAGGGAAACCGTAGAAAGGGAGAAAGCGAGCTTCATTGGGTTTCTGAAACAGGCAAAAGCTTCTCAGAAGCTCAGCTATGGCGTCAGAGCTCTGGTTTTTTTTTTGTGCAGAAATAACTGGACGAAGGCTCTCTTGTACCCTTAACCCGAAATCCTTAACCCGAAATCCCTCGTTCCGAGGGCTCTACACCCGGAGACGACAGTTTGTGTGAGAGAGTTAAATAAAAATATTAAAAGAGTTTATCGTTACAATTTATCTCAATTCAATCAGTAATCCCTGCAATCCCTTGCTTCGTTTCTTGGATTCAAAGACCAGTTAATACTCTTACGATGTTCTGAGAATGAGAGTAAGCCAAATGGTTCATCGGAGTACCCTCGTGTTCTCTCGATCCATATCGATTTACGCTGCCATTGATATTACCGAAATGCATAGAGACGGGATTTTCTTGAACTGCCCGAAAGTTAGCCGTGCTGCTCGGAGTTTGATGATGAGAATGTTTGTATCGTGCCGTTTGGCCGTAGCCGTTCGATCTGACCCCGAGATCGAGGCTAATAGCATCACCTTCGTCCGATCTGAACTTGGATGGTCTTCCTCTGGTCAGCGAAAGACCGGCCGTGTCGTGGCTGCTAGATTTTGCAATCAGAACATCATGGTTATGTTTCCCTTCATACGTCGTAATCACAGCCTTCGGATCATGGGATGCTCTTTCGACATGTTTTCTCACGTTACATCCCGAATTCGTGCACTTGTAATAACTCCTGCAGAGTAAAAGTTTGAATTATCGGATAGATTGGAAAACATCGGGTAAAAATATCGCAGAGAATCGTAAATTTAAGACAAATTAATGGACGATAAACCAAGAGATTTCGTAACCATACCTCGGATTTGGATTTCCTCTCACCACTTTCTGCCCGTATTTTCGCCATCGGTAGCCATCGTCGAGTATATCAACCTCGCTCAAAGTTTGAACAACAACGCGCGGTTCTCTAACTGGTTTAATAACCGGAGTGACATCAAATCCACCAACTTCGATTCTCCTACTAAAAAAAACTTAGATCTCCAGCCAAAGAGAGATTTCACCAACTTAACAGTAACTCAGATGCAATCTACATTCTTACCTCCGCTTCGTGAGAGGATCATCGTTATTATCGGCTTCATCGATGTTTCGGTTCGGTAAAGAACCAGAGCCTTCGATACCGTCATCAACAGCAAGAGATTGCTCGGAAGAATGATTTTGCTCGGCAGGATATGAAATTTGACCATATTTGATCGCTAGTTTGTCTGTAAGAAAAAAAAAACGTCAAAAAAAGTATACAACGATAGATCGGCTAAAGCGTATTTACCATCTAGTCCTCCTGTTAAGGATCCGGGACGTCGACTTGGCTGAGGTTTAGGATGATCATGCGTACCCTTGTAGATAATCTCGGTTATTTGCCCATCGAAAGAGCATTCGATCAACTTTTTCACTTCACAGTTAGGATGAGTACATTTGTAATAGCTACGAGGATATTCGCTCCCTTTAACGAGTTTCTGCCCATATTTTCGCCAATTATATCCATCGTCTGATGACCTATTGGCAACCATTGAAACCCCGGTTCCTTTATGATCGTAAGATGTGGGTTGAACTTCAGTATTTTTGAGAATTCTCTGATTAATTTCGTCCGTAGATAACTCGGCTGGAGAACTGGCTCCTGCAAAGGGTATGTGAATAGAGAAGATAAATCATTTTTAGCTATGATGAGGCAGTAAAAGATGAAAGCTCACCATGAACTTGGACTTGAACAGATTGTTCACTTCTATGGCTGTCCAGATCTGCATGAACCTTAAAATAAATGAAACATTAGCTAACCAGCTCCGGAAATGAAGGAATATCGTTAGTGTTGACAATCGAACCATGATAAGAAAAAGAAAATAATACGTGAGACAAAAGATTTATGTGGAAAAACCTTTCGAGAAAAAAACTTCGACAGATGAATAAAACTACTACGAAGATCAACCGTTGAGTTTTGTCGCTCAAGCTTATATTAATTTATATGAAAAACAAAATTCTAATAAGATCCATAACATGAGCCTTCTGAATTGGCCCAAATAGAATTAGATCACACTGAACTCTAACAATTAGCATATATTATATTCCAATTTTATTAGCAGTAAATCACATTATAACTTGTACATATAAAAAAAGAGATTACTGGTAACACATTGGGTAAAAAGATACAGAAACTTAAAAAAAATCATGTAAATATGGAGGCATGTGGCGATAAAAAGGTTGTCCGAGGAATATCATGATCTAAGTTTAAATTGAACGAACAATTATCGAGTAAATACTATTTTGGTCAAGAAATCACCATATTCGCCGCTATAAGTGGCTTTAATTCGAAGTTGCTAGATTTCCTTTCATCAGAGACGACCGAATTAGAGAAAACCGATGTAGTATTAGGACCCGATCCGGAATTGGAACAGCCATCTACCATACAAGACTTCATAAACGAGCCAGTGGTTGGAGAAGGCTCAACCTGCAAATCACAAAATCAAGTTTTCGGGGCTTCAAACCGTCTTGTCAATGACCAGTGAAAGGTGATGAACAAGAACAAATGATAATATATCGCGTTAAATCCCACAAATTCGATAAACTTAATCTAGAGGATTTTTAATACCAGTATTCTTTCTCGAATTCCTCCACTAATTGTTGCGCACATATGCTTCGTACTAAAATCGACAACTCATTATCTCGTATATCAAATGAGACCGTTGAATCAAAGCCGAACAAAAAGAGACTCATTTTGTGAAAAAACAAAAATGAAATGAAAGTGGAAGGTCGAAAATGTATACAGGAAAGAAACTAAATCTTAAAAACAATTCGATAGAACAATCTATACGGGTGGAAAGAAGACAAGTCAGCCAATTCAGGAGAATACCATTATGGCCAGGAATCAGAATCTAATGGTCCCGTAATAAGCACCAACAGCAAATATTTCAATCAAACAAGAGGTGAAACCAACACTGTAGCTTCCATGGACATAAATCTAGAACAAGAGATGGCATTGAATCACGTTTAAGCTCATCAAGTCAAGACAAAATTAAAGCATGCCAATTGGGTGCTCAATGCTCACAATGACAGAAAGGATAGAATCAATTTTTCTTTTGAATATAGATCTTAATGAGGCACATTTCAGAATGTTTCTTTGTTTTGTTCGATTTTCTCAGCTGTCAAAAGGGTTCTTGAGTTTCAAATCAAATCGAGGGAAAATCGAGATTCAAAAAAGAGAAAATAACCTTCATGTTAGTGAGCAGAACTGGAAGCTCCAAAAACGAAGAAGGGCTAAGCCCAGGTGGAATCGTATTGCAAGTAGCCCTAGAGATAGGAAGCTTCGCCGGAGTCAATAGCTTGTACCTAGCGCCGGCGACAAGAATAGAACGAGCTTCTCCACAATCCGGCGATTCGCCGGCGGCGGAGGCATCTCCGTCGGTGATTCGATTCTGCTCGTTTCTAGCAACAGTAGAGCTCATATCAGAAGAAAAAGAAGACCGAAGCAGGCGTTAATGACGGGGAGGAAAAGGGGAAATGCTATACGCGAAAGAAACGAGGGAGAAAATGATCGAAAGGGTAGTCCAACGACGGCCATTGGAGGTCACTGAGCTCGTCTTTGAGTGTATTTCTGGTGAAGATTGTCAGAAACTCAGGCATACCGACAAACTGAAAGTCTGCGCAGAGAGCCACGGGAGAGGAGAGGGTAGTTGACTTGTAGGCTTGGATCTGAGTGTTGTCATTGGGTCGTCATTTTCAAAAACCGTTTTATTTAATTTTAAAGTTTTTCACAGCCAAATTTATTTAATGCATATTTAAGTATAATTAATTAGCCTAAACATGATATCAACCCTAATCTTCTTCTTTCCATTTTAAAGTTAATATACTTAAATTTACTCTATTTATAATTTAAAATTCATGATTAAAATAAGTTAGAATATAATTAAAAAAACATTCATCTGACATCAGGTATATCTTTGAATCTCAGTTGTTCTTGAACTTACAGTTGAACAAAAGTTTTATCTTTTCTTTACAGTCACAATTCCTATTTTCTTTTATAATTAGAATTGCTTTTGTACAAAATGATTATGGTTCGGTCCAATTCAGTTTCATTATGAAATAGAATCGAAACATGTGCCAGAAGTTTTGAAATTTTAGAACTCAAAGCTAGAATCATAAAATACGATGTGATTCTAATTTGGTCTAAGTTAAATTCATGCTTGAAACAAATAAAATATATATATTTTTAATATTTAAGTTGAATTTTGAGAAATTAAACTTACTTTAGTATCAATTTTGTGTTTATTGTTGGATTTTATCCCATTTTTATTTTTCCTCACAATCTTGTTCAGATTTTATAATTTTTATACTTTAAAATATAAAAATTAAACCATAAATCACGATTTTTTAAAAATAAGAATTGAAGGACCATAAATCACTATAAAAATGATGAGCACAACCCAAAAATAGAGTTGTGCTCATACGGCTCTCGACAACACCCCACTAATATGGGGTTCGTCCTCCACATGCTCTAATTTTTTTTTTTCTGCAACACCATTTTTGAACAAGCATCGAACGAGAGATCTAATGTGCATGATTCTAATATACAAATAAATATGTAACGGGTAAATAACGATCAAACTAAACCAAAAGAAGTAGAGTGAATGAACGAAAACAAAGAAATAGCCATTATAGAAAACAATAATAGGAAAATAAATTATTTATAAAAAAAAAAAGAAGTTAAAAGAAGAGCCTTCTAGTGGTGGATCTGGTTGAGACAGCCGAAGAAGTGTTCACAGAGATGCTTTCTTTTGGACCGATCACTTTATCAACAAGTTTTGCAGCTCTTGGGTCTGTTAAAAGATTCTTCTGAAACGACTCCGAAAACCCCGTTGCAATTATCGTTACGTGAATCTCGCCATTGTATCGATCATCCACGACCGCCCCGAATATAATGTTTGCAGAAGGATCTGCTAAACTGGTCACAACCTGAAAATTTTATGGCAAGTTATGGAATAGTTGAAGAGTATGGAAGGCTATGGAAACTGAGAAGTAATAGAATATAGCATTTGATTTATCTTTTCTCGTGGAGGAAGACCAATTTGACTCAAGTTCTTTTCCCTTTTGTGAGAAATCTACACCTTAGCACCATCCAATCTTCAAAAATAACAAAATATAATAATTTTTATGGTCTCTTTGTTAACACTAGGGGTGAGCACCGGTCGGTTCGATCCGATTTTATCTCAAAATATAATCGGAATCGAAACTCACGGTTCTGAATTTTTGAAATCGACACTGGAATTAACGGTTCCAGTTCCATTCCAGTTCTAACTCTATTTTATTTTGTATTAAAAAATTAAAATATAATAATAAAATATATATTTTTTAATATATTTGGGTCGAATTTTAAGTAATTAGACGAGTTTATGATTAATTTTAGGATTTATATCAGATTTTATTATGGTTTGGGTCGAGTTTTACTCGATTTTAGAATTTTTTTGACTCACGACTCCAGTTCTGATTTCACAGTTTTTTACTCCTAAAAACTGACACTGACCCATAAATCACGATTTTTTAAAAATTAAAACTAAGATCATATTAAAGTTAACAATTCTAGTCTGGTTTATGGTTCTGATCCAGTTTTGCCCACTTTTAGTTAACACTCTGATAATGATCAATATATAAGCTAGGTCTAACCCATAAGGGAGAAGAACATATTATTTATAAATATAGGAGTAGTTATGTATTAGGATACTGAAAAATTTTGGGATATGTTTTAGGGGTGGTGAGCGACCATTAAGGTGTTCAGAGGAAACAAATTTCTCTAAGCTGCTTATGTTTCATATTTTCATTTAATCAAATGTGTTATTCACTTTCATCTTCTCAAATTTTCTTAAGGGGGTCCTATCACTCGCCTTACAAGACTCCAACTAGTATAAGAAGGACTTGAAGCCATTCTCAAGACCTCTACCAGTACAAAATCAGGACGCCAAAAGATAGCGAATTCAGAGAAAGACACAAGCATGAATTTTTATGCAATTTCAGATAAAAATGATACTTGACGCATGCCATGAGATAATTTCAATTAGAAATATAATTGCAAGAGTTTAGAATTTTGCAATAATGCTACCTGAGAAACTCGATTCACTTCTTGCAGGGTTATGTCCTTTCCTCCAGTGATATTATATACTACTCCAGTAGCCGATTTAATGGATGAACCAAGCAGTGGAGCCAAGGTTGCTTGTTCGGCTGCCTCTTCTGCTCGATTCTTGCTAGAAGAAACTCCAACTCCAAGCATAGCCGTTCCAGAGTCTTTCATGACTGCCTTTACATCAGCGAAGTCCACATTCACCAGTCCTGGTATCTAAGAATAAAAAAGGAACGGTTACTTAAACTCATCTAGGGGAACATGATATATATATATATATTATATATATATATATATATGTATGTAACGTTATATTTATCTTCTTAATATATTTTTTTATTATACACGATTTTCATTGGACACGTTGATGTGTCGACTTATGATTGATCTAATTAAAATTCAAAGTATAACCATTAAATAATTATTTATTATATTTATTGTAACTATCTCAACTCAACACATCAACGTGTGTAATATAAAAGTATACTAAGAAAATAAATTTAACATTATTCTATATATATACACATAGATCCTATATAAAGGCTTTGTAACCCAACTCACAAACATAAACAACATGATAGAAATTGTGTTTGGGATCAACTTATTCAAAATGAGATTTTATGAAGTTTCTTGTATGAAAGAAGATTGATGATAGAATCCAGAAAGTCTATGAAGATATTCATATTGAGGAAAATATTGTATTTGAACAGATAATGCAACTGTAAGAGTTTTAGGACTACGGGAGCAATTCAGACATCCTACTCCAACATCATTGCAAAGTCTTCAGCTGAGACTAATAGGTAAAAGATCCAAAAACTCATATAAAATGAAACATGAAAGGTCAAATAGACTACATATAGAAACATGTGCATCTGTCTAAACGCCACTTACTGTAATGATGTCTGAAATTCCTTGAACACCTTGACGTAGAACATCATCAGCAAGAAGAAAAGCATCTTGAAGGGGAGTTTGCTCATCAGCAATGTCAAGCAGACGATCATTAGGAATCACAATAAGTGTATCAACATTTTTCTGTAACTTTTCAATCGCCTCCAATCCCTGATGAAAATCATAAACAAGAAATGTTGTGATGAAAAAAAATAGACACAGTGGATAGGCTAAACACTAAACCTTAGGAGATATTGAAGATCAATTATGTGCCAAAGAACAATGTGAAATATATTAAAGGGTTAATTTTACTGTATACTCTGAACATTAACGATGCACAGTGAAATTAACCCTATATTAAATTGTAAGTTTGAAAAAAAAAAATAAAGACACCTGCCTGCAAAGATCTTCTTCTTCCCTCGAAGCTAAATGGATATGTGACTACACCAACAGTCAAATAACCTGCCTCTTTCGCGATCTGAGCAACAATTGGTGCAGCACCAGATCCTGTACCTCCACCCATACCAGCCGTTATAAACACAAGATCTGAGCCCTTCAGAGCACTTGCGATAGCTTCTTTTGACTCTTCTGCTGCTTGTTCCCCTAAAAGTGGATTTCCTCCAGTACCTGCATCTCTATCAATCACTTCAATCAATGACCACCATAAATCATCATCTGTGTTTGCATGGCAGTTTACAATATGGACAAACATAGCAGAAGGCAGGATATGCTTGCATAGAAATATCTAACCTAGACCCCGGGTCAAAAGCTCTCCAATTTGTAATGGATTCTCTGCAGCAGACTGCACTAGCGCCTGAGCATCTGTGTTAATGGCATAGAAATCAACACCCTAATCACGAAACACAATCAGGATTGCCTCCAGTTTGCACACCGATGAAAAGAACCATCAAATATTTATATTCCTTTAACTGTAATCATGCTTTATGCTACTCTAAATCTCAACAGTTAATTCAATTAGTCCAGAACTATTATGCTCTTAATTATTACAGGTTTATACGGGAAAAATTCCAAGATTTGCGGCAGAAGATTCCAGAACAGGACAAGTAATATCTAAAGCAAAATGTAACTAGACAATCAACGATTTCCGTAGCCAATAATTTCTAGAATTTTCTCAAATGGAAACACGACGGACATTGGAAAGAGATTCATATAGAAAGAAACAAGGACACAAACTACGAAAACTCAAAAAACAAAAGTTCAAAAGTGCGACAACAACTGTAAATAAACACCTGTAAACCACTGCGAATCATTCGATTGACAGCATTGTTCCCACCACCGCCAACGCCGACTACTTTAATCCTAGCGGAGTCCATTGACGAAAAAGAACAGCTCACGACGTTGATACTGTGCGTTCGAGAAAAACCCCTTCGTCTACAACGCGAAGTGGAGCATTCTCTGAGAATGATGGGGGGAGCAGATGAGGTTTTGAGATGAGAATGAGAGGTAGAGATTAAGCCCTTCGGATTTGGCAACAACAAAGCGGCCATAGCTCCGAGAGGGAGAATGTAGAGAGATGCAGAGTCCACTCCTGAGTCGGAGTAGCCTAGATATGAAAGAGACTTGCAATAGCCTTGAGATATTTTATAATAAGGTTAATTTCATTCAAACGTCCACGTGTCTTTTATAGTAAGCAAACTTTTTTCTCTAATTAATTCGTTAATTTTTTTTATTTATTAGATAATATTTTTAATATTAAAGTTTTTTAACTTCATTTTCAAATTTCAGCTAACCATTTAATTTAAAAGAACATAAACTATAAAATTAATTATTTATATTATTATAGACTATAAAATTTCAATTTATTCATTAAAATATAAAATGAAAAGGGCGGGTTGGGGACTCCCGGAAGGTGGATCGGCTGGCCCCGGTTCAGCCCCAGCATTAGAGCGCAGGAGGGGCGGGGATCGTTCTTTGTCTATCTTTAAGATAACAGTGGAGCAAAAATGGAATTTTTTATTCCACACTATTTCTCGTTACAACTACGAAGAAAATAATCGTACCCGATGACAAATTTATTTTTACTTATAACTATAAATTGCAAAAAATAAATGTTAGACAATTACGATTCCTATGTAAATCGTAGATTTATCGAAAAGGAAACTTGCTTAGTTGCCATAATGTTACTTACTCGTTCTTTATCTTGTTATGTACTCGATCTCGGTGTGTTCTCTCAGCCATTCCAGCACCTTTGCTCCTTCTAGGATCTCTTGCACCTGCATAATTTTCACCACATTAGTCAACATAAGTGGTCGAAAGATCACTAGCTGCGATTCATTTCCGGCGTCACTAAAGATATTTAATTCCAATTTTCAAGAGAATTCTCATTTATCGATCAAAAGACACATCATGTTCCATGGATTTGGAAGTACTAAAGTACGAGTGGACAAAACCATGTCAGAACTGTCAATTAGACCGGAACCGCCAGTTTTAATCCGGTCTCAGTTCTAATTTTTAAAAAAGCGTGATTTATGAGCAAGTACCGGTTTTTAGGAGTAAAAAACTGAGAACTCGAAACCGGGACAATAGGTCGAAAAAATTCTAAAGTCAAGTAAAAATTGACTCAAAACTCTAATAAAATCTGATATAAATCCTAAAATTAGTTATAAACTCGCTTAGTTACTTAAAACTCGACCCAAATATATATATTTAATTGTTATATTTTAATTTCATATATATAAAAATAAAACTAGGTTAAAATTGGAATGAAAATGGAACCATTGATTCCGGTGCCGGTTCTAAAAATTTGAAACCCGCTCAATTACTTAAAACTCGACCCAAATATAATAAAAATATGTATATTTAATTGTTATATTTTAATTTCATAAATATAAAAATAAAACTAGGTTAAAATTAGAATGAAAATGGAACCATTGATTCCGGTGCCGGTTTTAAAAATTTGAAACCCGCTCAGTTACTTAAAACTTGACTCAAATATAAAAAAACATATATATTTAATTGTTATATTTTAATTTCATAAATATAAAAATAAAATCAGATTAAAACTGGAATGAAAATAGAACCATTAAGCTCGAACTGACCTGTTCTTTCACACGATCTTCGTCGTATTCTTGCTTATAGCGTTTGAATTCCGCAATTGAATTCTCAACCTCTTTGACCAGCTCATCGGTCGAAAACTGCATAACGGGATATTCCACCATCGTCAAATCCACATGTTTATTATTAGATGTTATCAACACTTGTCATGCACATGTCTCTACTATCTATTTACTGGAGAACATCTAGAGTTTGATTACCTGCAAATTTTCCCGTTTAAATATATCTCCAACAGCTAGATTCTGCTTTATAACAGTGACTATGTTATCTTTTTGGCCTTGAAGGTACTCGTTGACCGCCTTTGGACTCGATAATGTAGCCAACTGATTGTCATTGAGTTTCATATTTGCCTGCCTCGCGTACAATTTCAGTCAGAATCGATATTTAAACACAAATCCAAATCCAGGTCTTGGGTTCTAACCTGAATTTGTAAAAGCTTAGTTCCATAAAGCTGCCTACCTTGCTCCTCAAACAAGGATTGTGGAATATCAACTTCCACCATCTGAATAAACGAAATCATAATTTTGACAAACGTTCAAAAAAAAATTAAGAGAGCAAAATCCTGCATTTTATGCAAGAGGTTGAAAAATTGAGTTTTGCCGCTTGAGTTTTTACATCGAATCTCATTGAAAATGAAGAATCCGAGTTTCAAATCGACTCGACTTTTAGAAAGAACGAAAAAGAAAACCTTGCAAAGTTGATCAAGAATAGCATTATCTGTCGCTTGTTCTCTTGCTGTTTGCTCCACTTCTTCATATTTTTTCAACAATTCTGCTTTCACCTGGAATTTGAAGAAGACGTTATCTCTTCTTTCTTTTTTCTTTTTTTACATTTTTAACAGGGGATATCAATATTAGAAACCATACTCTTAGCGTATATTTATTACCTGTTCCAAGGTGGTGCACCCAGGAAGAAGCTTCTCGGATAGAGAGTCGTCCAACTTTGGTAAATCTCTGTAAAATAGTTCTTTGCATTCAACCTGAGAAAGATATTCATTATGAATTTTCATCTATTTTAACTTTTATTTACTCTAATAAACGGTGCCGCCACAGGATGGTTAGGAGAATAAGACATAAGTTGTTTTAACTAACTTCACGCACAAATGCCTGCCATATACATGGCAATTTATATTATTTTGAATCTTTCAATGCCTCTGTTTCCTCTTTCTTTCCATTTTTTCAGTGGAAAAGGAACTCACGGTGAACTGAGCATGAATGCCTCGAAGATTTTCTTGTTTCCAAGAGTCTGGAAATACTAAAGGGAATGACTTCGTTTCACCTCGCTGAATTCCAATTATTGAGTCAAGAAAACCAGGAAGTATATTATCACCATCTTCAGTATCAAATTGGAAACCTGCAAATAGGAAGTTAAAAAATGTCCTGATTCAAAGTTGAGTCAAATAGTTTAATCTGTTATTGACAGACCTTTAGCCTCTGCAGATGGAATTGTTTGACCACTTGTTTTATCTTGACCAATAGATACTGCCGATATGTCAATGACCGCAACATCACCAATCTGTTTCAAATAATAATTAAAACCAGTAAAGAAAAAGAAATGGAATAATGCAATGCGTTTGGACATAGCAAAAAATTATGTGATATAATAAGACACCTGCAGCTCTCTGTCCGTCACGATTCTGAGAATACCAATAGACTTGTGGCGTCTTTTAAATTCTAGTTCAGAAGCTTTCTGGGCATCGATGTCACTATCTATTTCAACGATAACCTTCAAGTTTTTATATCCATTTTCTGGAATCCATTTGACCTCGGGAGCAACATCGACGATGATGTCATAACTAAATCGCAAATATGTATTGTATCAATTAACTCAATAAAAAATCAACAATAAAAAAGAAAAATGAAAATTAGGTTTCTTACAAGAAAGATCTGAAACAGAAGGCCTAGACTTCGTGCTACAGCATTAAATACAAAAAAAAGGATACAAATGTGCAGGTAAAATTAGCTATAATAAGCATGCATAGCAAGCCCAAGAAAGAACTCAAGCAAAAATATACTACGAAACAGCCTCAAATAGACAAAAGTAAGAAAATGAAGGTGAAAATATCCAACCATAGATATAATACAAACCTGAGAGCATTGAGAGAAGCGTAAGTCTGCTCCATATCAGAAAATTTTGTCGCTATACGAACTGAATCTCTCAATGCCCTTCCCTCAACCTACAGTTACAAATAAATCAAGAGGGTCATGATGCAAATATATTAGGGTATTTTAATATCATTAGTTATACAATTAGGGAGGTAGTTTATCTTACGGACCTAAGGTACGTTAGATCTAGTTATCTTTTTTTATTTGTTATTTCATAGTTAATCTTATTTTAGTCTAAAGGATAAATTTTATCTTAGGAGTCTTATCTTAATCTAAAAGATAAGTTTTATCTATGTTAGTCTTATCTTAGTCTAATGAATAAGTCTTATCTTAGTTAGTCTTATCTTAGTCTAAGGAATAAGTCTTATCTTAATCTAAGAGATAAATTTTATCTTAGTTAGTTTTATCTAGGTATGTCTATCGAGTCTATTTAAAGGGGCCTTAGCCCTTAGAATTTGACATCAATCAAACAAATATCTTTTTAATTATTTCTTCTTCTTCTCTCTAACTCTATCTCACTATGGCCGAAAGAAGAATTGTTACCCGATGTCAGGGTAAACTCCCTGAGTCCGATCCTAACAGTTTAAGTATTATTATTTAGGTTTATCCTCTATAAATAGTAGTTACTAGGCTTGTAATGCATTATATTGAATAAGGGAAACTTCTCTATATATTGTTTCTGTTACGGGCAATAACCCTTGGTGTTTGCCAGAACGACTAACCGGTTCTTCTCCGTTTTTATTTGTAATCTATTGTCATGACGTTCAACAATGATATTAGAACTGTTACGATTCTAGACCGGAATTGATTGGATTCAATCCTAGCAAGACTTGATGAAAATCAGACTAGTATTAAAAATTTTGGCAAAGCTGTGATCGGAATTTCAATAAGGATCATTCAACAACCATCCATCCGACAATCATGAAGAAAGAAAAGAATCAGTAACTCTTCCTAACAATAACCATCTTTCTTAATGTATTTTCCAGTTGTAACCCAGCCCAACTAATGACATTTGATATATCAGTCCAGCCAACGCTCATAACTTTAAGAGAGTTAGATCGAAACCTTCTCCTTCTCTAATGTCTCCACCAAGTTATTAGTCCAACCCATTTGCTCAGACTGAACTCATATATTACACCCAATTAAAGCATAAACCCTTCCCATTAATCACAATTGCATATCAATATGATTATCTTTCTATAAATAGAAAATCACAGTGTATCTTTATCTTTGAATATTATAATGAAAATGAATTCCTTTTGTGGTCGCTTGAACGGCTATCCACCGGATTATGGTGTTATTTCTTATTTTTATCTTCCTAATTTCCATTCTACCGGAATGAGTTCATTTGTTGTGCATCAGGTCACTATAAATTTTCATACAATTGTGTTCTTTAAATTAGGATGTAGTGTGTATTGAGTTTTCTTTGCTTAATGAAATTTTGCCATAATTTACATTCTGGGACTCATGCGGAAGAAGATGCTTCAACGCTTTTGAATAATGGGTGGGTATGCCACTTAAAATCAACAAAACATAGGTTGCTCACTAATAGCATTGAAATTGAAAATTGGAGTGCAATTCAACTGAATGTTTCTTTTTACATACCGAAGCCATTGCATGTGGAAGGGTTCTCTTTAGAATTGATTCAACGATGGCTTTGTCAACATATCTCTTCCCAATGAAATTAACCAAAATTTCTTCTGGAACTTTTTTCCCTGGGCGAAAGCCTGGGACCTGCATTTGCAAAGAACAATAATATTACATAATAAACTTCGTCCATGGTTGGAAATTGAATATGGTAGCCATTGAGGAAACATTAATTATCAATCAGTTGTGAGGTAATCAATTATTAGAGATTACATGATGATATGGAGAAGGTCAATGATCTGGAAAGAAATTTGCAGAGTAGCATAAATATAATCTCAAAAGCAATCATCATTTTATTGACCAAACTGAAAAAAAACTACTGCCTATTATTGACATAAATATGAGAAATTTTAAGAACGATTTAAGGAAGTTTGAACCTCAACAGATGCTGAGATGCCTTAGATAAAACAAAGATTACACAACATCCAATGAAAAAGCACCTTCGCTTGCTTCATGAACTCATTCATAACTCCTTTGTAGCAATCTTGGCAAACAGCTGGTGGAACTCCCACACGCAGTCTAATCTGCAAAACCCAAACAAACAAATTAAACAGAAATCATATTGACGTCGATGTTAACCATTACAGGCTAGTTACGAAACTAGCATCAATTTTTAGGAGAGAAAAAATTGACACGATTCTTGCAACGCTTACAAACTATTAGTCGTGTTTACGAATTAAACGTCGGGATTTTTTCCTTTAAGCGTAAAATTTCTTGAAATTTCCAGAAGAAAATGCCAACACTGTTCAACATTGAGCTATACGTCGCTGCGGTTACAACTAAACGGGCTAAAGGCAACATGAATTTACCGAACTTTCGACAACAATAATTGTTCAAACGAAGCAATTCAAATCCAAGTCAAAATTTGGAAGCTCACTCTGGAATTAGGCTCCTCCATTTCAGTAACTTCGAGGTCAGCCGGAAGCTTCTCTAACTCAGGAATATCAACCGAAGAAGAAGAAGAAGCCAGAGTAGCGAAATTAAACGAAGTAGAACGAGAATGGAGGGGTTGAAGGAGGTGAAATTGGGTTGAAAATGAGGGAAGCTTGAGAGAAGCGAAGGCTCTGTGATTAGGGTAAAGAAGCCATTTCTTTGAGAGAGGGAAATGGGATGAATGAAGTAGAAATCGGGAGAGCTGAAAGTTACGACAACCGGTACTAAGCTCCATTGCCGCGCCTCCGTGAAGAAGCTCCAGTTGCAGGCTTTAAAATCTTGAAGAAGATAAGAGAGCTATCGTTACGCTTTATCCGACCCACAGGTAGTAGAGACTTGGCCATGAACCAACCAGTGGGTCGGTTCGGGTCGGTTTCAGAACCGACCGGAATACTGATCTCGGTTTAGTTTCGGTTAAATCATCGAATAAATCGACCCAAATTTCGGGTTAGTTTCGGTTTCGGCTTCACAAAAATAGTTTTTTTGTTTGGATTGAGTTCCGTTTTGGTGTCGTGAAATTCAAAAACATTTTTTCATGTCGATTAACTTATCTGATTCAATCAAAATTCACTTATTTCTTCACAATTTATAAGTCATATTAATTAATCGACCCGAGCTAATTAATTTCTAAATTAGGATTCGAACTCAAATGGTTAGTTCGGGTCTATTTGTCAAGTCGAATCGATCTGACCACCACCCCTAGTCATACAACAATGGAACTTATGTCAAATATTCATTAACACCATGAGCTTTAAGAGAATTCCTACCGATACTTCGAACATTCTTTAGCAATGAACTTCTCAAATTTAACGAATTTGTCTTTCTCACAAGAAGATGATTGCTTTCAAACACGTTTTAGTCTTCGTTCTTCGTTGGAGACTCAATAATCATCGAAAACTTTAGGTTGGAATAAATGGTAAATAGAAAAAAATGCGAACGATTTTGAAAAAGGGTTCAAACTCAAAGCATCCGCTACAAATGCTCTAAAATAAGTTTATCGAAAAGGGACTTGATTATTTAAGCAGATCCACAACCTTGTTCGTGCATTAAACATACACTCGGAATTCAAATGCCGGCAGTTAATTTTTGGTAAATTAGTGCGCCGATCAAATTGTCGTTAAATACTTTCTCCTTAGTCGCCAGCGACGGCTGTCTTCTCTGTCTCGGACGAATAATCATGCCTGAAAAATATATAAACTGGTATGCAGAGATATTACGAAACTCAAAGAGACATTAGAATTGAAACCGTGAAAACACGGTATGGTTCTAATTTTTTTTGGTCCGGTTCAATTTTAATTTAAAAAAAATTGAATACAAAACTAAAATATATGTTTTAATTATATTTCGGTCAATTTTTCAGGGTTTGTGTCGGGTTTGAAACCGATTTTTTTGTTTATATCAGATTTTGGATAAAGTTTCATCCGGTTTTGGGTCCAGTTTGGGGAGGAATTGGAACCAAAATAGTAAAATACGAAACAATTCTGATTTGTCTTGGTTCGGTTCTTTTTATTTTTTTTTTTAAATTGAATCTAAAACTAAAATATATGTTTTAATTGTATTTCTTTGCTTACTTGATTTTCCTTCCAACTTGATACAAACCAGTCGCCGCCATGGCTACATTAACGCCGAACAGATTCCAGTTCATCTAAAAACCACAACGCCAAAGAGAAAAATTTTGAATTGTTGATCAACGTGAGTTTTGTTCATCAAAAGGGGCCTCACCGGAGTTATGACCGTGCTGTAACGAGCCCAAATCAGGCCGGTGATCGTAACAACTGCATAAGAACTGAGTCAGTGGTCGACCAAAATATCGAACAACGGTAGATCGTGTTGGGAAAAGTTACCCGTTTGCTGTGGGTACGAAACCATTTCCGGTGGTTTCGAGGAGTCGGCGACGTTGGCTACGGCGATGCCCCATTTGAACGTCGGCGCCCAAAAGTGAACTGCAAAATTTAAGTATCAAATCCTAGTCTCGATAGTTTGATGCGTACAAGAGTTTTATATCTAATAACACGTTGTATTGAATAATTACGTTAGATTTATCATCTTAGTATATTATTTTAACATATCTTCTAACGTATTAAGTTGTAATTGATCAAATTAAAATACAGTTAAGATATTAGATTAAACACAGTTCGACACGTCAGCTGATATGTCAAGAGAGTAAAAACAGTATTAATTTGAGTGGATGACCGCAATAGAAATCAATGTTTTTGAACTAGAATTTGGAAACCCGGATGAAAATTTAAAAACTAGAACTAAACGCAGAAGATGGATAGATGATTAAAAGCAAGAACAGTGAAGAAAAAGAAAGACGAAAGGAGGGAAAAGAAAACAAACTGGTTTTAGGCCCAGCCGGGTGGTTCCAGAGAGCTTGGAGCTTCGAAGCAGCCATGGCTATTTCTGAGTTCTGCTTAGAGTTCAACAATGGCGGCTTCTCTGCGGAGAAGAAGCATTCATTCATCGACGCATCCGGCTTTTTCGGTCAACCCTTCACTGAAAAACAAAATTGATCAACAACTTCATCGATTAATTATTATTTTCATCAGAATGAACTTGATCCAGGTACTTTCTGAACGTAACCTCGGAATAAGCTAATTTTAATGTTATTTTTTAAATTATTTCTTTTTTCATATTTCTTTATTTTTGTACTTCTCAAATTAGAGTCCGATAAAATCATACTAGAATCGAAAATCGGATCAAAATTATCAATTTTAATATAATTTTGTTTCTAATTTTAAAAAACCATAATTTATAAGTCAGTACTATTTTTTAGAAGTAATAAATCGTGAAACTAGAATCGAGACAATTTGTCAAAAAAATTCTAAAATTGAGTAAAACCCGATCGAAACCATAGTAAAATCTAATACTAAAATTAGTTCTAAATTTGCCCAATTATTTAAAACTCGATTCAAATATAATAAAAAATATATTTTATTGTTATATTTTATTTTTTTAATATAAATAAATTTAAATTAAAATCGAAATAAAACTTGAAAATGAAGATCTAATTACTTAAAACTCGATTCAAATTATATCAGACTCCCTTGTATAAATCACGAGAATTTTCATATTTTTCATTTTTTCTCTTAACTTTTAGTCAGCTAACGTTTCTTCGATCATTTTCGTTGGATGGTTCAATTTTAAATAACAATAATAATCACAGACGGATGATGTTGTCCAAACAATAATGAAATTAACCCAAACCATTAATCGAATTTTGTTTTTAAAGATAAAATCATGCTGCATAGATGCTAATTGTTCAGCAATCAAGCAAACAATAACGCATCAAATAAATTTGTTTTAACAATTTCAAGACAAAATCAAAGCAGTTCACCTAAAACAATGTTTAAAAACACAAGGATTTTAGACCAATTATGATCACAACCTGTCATCTGCACGACATGCTTCACTGTTACAATGATGAACAGTTCAAAATCAATGATTCTCTTCTGCAAAACTTGTAAAATGAACACAACCTGAGTTAATTTGAATATGAAGTTCAATCATGAATTAGCAAACCAGTAGACAATTCTGTATCTAAATGGTGTAACTGGGATATGAATTGCGTATCATGTTGTCTGAAACTTTGACAACTTCAAGAAACAAAGAACAAAAAGAGTAATCCATTTCTTGCACTCCCATATCCAATCTGATTCTGTATCTCATCAACACGCAAAGAAAAAATTCAAGCAGGAGATGGAAAAACTTCTATCTAATTTCCAAATGTTGAATTATTAGAAACGGAGTTTTTATAGATCCAAATCTCAGAGCACAAGATATAGATTACAATTCTAGAGAGAGATTCATTAACTCAGAAAATAAAAATAAAAATTGTTCTTCGGTACACGAGACAGAATACGATTCATGTGTTATATGTCATAATCTTATCTTATATAATTTCCCGCATGATAAAATGCAAGGGAGATAACAGTTGGAAAGAAATTTTCTTTTTTGAGGGGTTGAAATTTCTTTATCATCATAGTAATTTTCGTCAAAATCAAAGGCATAAAGCAGTACATTCAAGATCATCACCAGGAAAGTCGCCATCTTCTAAGGGGGGGAAATTGAGGTCGATTTGAATCGGTTTCCGGAACATCGACGATGAGGTGATATCCCCGTCGTCAATCACCGATGACGACGAGTCGCAGTCACTATGGCAGTCTTCCGGCGAAACAGGCGGTGTACGGGGGTGCCGCCGCAAGGCTAAGGCCGAAGCCGTCGTCGGAGCTGTCAAGGTCGCCGATCGAGGTTTAGGCCAGCTGAAAGACTCAACGGTGGAGCTTAAACTGCTAGAGGTCGGTCTGTTCGGATTAATCTGGAGTTCTTTTGAGCCATCTCCGCCGTAAAACCGACGATCAATGAACGGATCGAGTCCAGGAACATTATTAGGAAAATCAAGAAAATTAGGATTCGAAAGAGCAAAATTAGTTTTCGCCTTCAGACCTCGGAGAGTCCGAGCGGCGGAATCGTAGGCACGAGCGGCTTCCTCGGCCGAATCGAAGGTCCCAAGCCAGACTCTAGTCTTTTTCAAGGGGTCTCTGATCTCAGCGGCGAATTTACCCCATGGCCTTTTCCTCACACCTCTGTATCTGATCTCTTGCGCCGGAACAATCCTCGAAATCGATCCCGGCGCCACTGATTTTCCGAGAGGCACAGGCGATTCTCCGGCGACGGCGAGCGGAGAAGGCCCCGGCCGAGTAACGGCCGATCCTCTTCCTTTCTTCATTGTTTCGACAAGAATCGTGATTCAGGGAGTCGAATCGAAGAGGACCCGACAAAAAAAAAAAAGAAGGATCGATGAGAGGATTTTCGATTGATTCTTGAGGGATTTGAAGATCGATCGAGAGAGGATGAGAGGGTCTGAAGAAGAAGAGGAAAGCACCAGAACTACCTTCTCTGTATCCATTAATAATTAATTAATTTTTTTATGTATAGTTTTCTTTTTCGCGGGGCCCTCCAAAACCGACCGGCTCACATCTCTTTGAAATTATCTACCCGTGAAATGACTACTTTGACCCCTCCTCCCTCCTCACCCTTCCCAAATTTTATTAGGGTCATAAAAGACTATTACACCCTGAATATTTGGACTTTGTGGTATGAGTTTGTAAAATCAAACTAAAATTATAATCTCAATTAGAACGGTTAATTTTAATTTAATTTTAATTTTTATAATCTAAAAATGATTATTACTAATTTTACTATCAATCTCTTGTTAGTACCAATTGTACGATCTTGGCTGTTCAAATTATAATCGATGCAATGTATTAAAAATTATGTTTTTAAGTGTCGTTCGACATATCAACATGTACGATAAAGACATAGACCTATAAGATTATGTTGACAAATAAATAACATACTACAAAGCTATAATCGAAACACCCTAAAGTATACAAGACTATATTTGAAATTGGATTGAAAAATCAACTTCGAACAAGTGCTTCCGCTGTATTATTCCAAAACAACCAACCCGGCTCACAATTTTATTTCACAAGATGAAGCAATGAAAATGTAAATAATATGATATGAGTGGTAAAAATGTACTCCTTATAAGGTCTCTCTTTTCGAGTCTTGTCATGAGATCCGCCATCCTGAACCTATAAAACGGTTCGGGTAATAATTGAAGTCCCACAAGATAAAAAAATTTGGTCACAAGGTACTTAATTTGTATCAAACCGTTATACCATAATACCTGAAATCATTTTTCGAGTTGGATGCTTATATATCAAGGAGAAGTCTACGTGGGTCTTCAACGACATCTTTGATGCGTCGCAAAAAGAAGACGGCCTCTCTTCCATCAATGAGGCGGTGGTCGTACGTAAGAGCGATGTACATCATTGGCCTTGGGACAATTTCCCCTCCAACCACCATAGGACGACTTACGATAGAGTGCATGCCCAAGATTGCAGACTGAGAAGATTAAGGTTCCGTAAATTTAATTCAACAAGCATATAATAAAGAGTTAATTTTACTGTACACGTTAAACATTTAAGACGTTTTCACCGAGCACATTGAACAAATTTTTCTGTCAACAAATACTTCAAATCTTTCAATTTTTCTGTTAACAAATATTTCAAATCTTTCAATTTTTCATACAACACCATCAGCATTAAATTTGTTGATCGCTAGAAAGCTTTCTTTGATTTATATTTTTTATCAAATACTTTGCTTATTTTTAATATATAAACATAAAAATAAAATTAAAACTCAAAAATTCAATTGAAAATTTTGAAAATTAAACTTGCATTCATTGAAGAGAAGTCTTTGGCGAGCGACCAAGAGAGAGGGCTGGAGAGAGATAAAATCAATAAATTAGCGTTAAAAAAATTAAAGTCGAGGGTGCGGTATAAAAAATCAAAAAAATTAAGGTATTGTTTTTTAAAAAAATTCGTTCGAAGTGTTTGGTGAAAACACCGCAAATGTTCAGGGTTTCTAGTGAAATTAACTCTATAATAATTATGAAATGACCTTTATACAAGTGACTCAAGTCAATTGATCAAACCTGAGGGGGATTGATGATGGGGGTGCTCAAAAGGCTCCCATATACACCTCCTTTTGATATTGTAAAAGATCCTCCAGCCATGTCATCGATGGATATAGATCCATCATTTGCCTTCTTTGCAAGAGTGTTAATCTCCTTCTCTATCTCGGCAAAATGCATCTGTTCAGCATTGCGGATGACAGGGACAACAAGACCCTGAAAAAAAAATAACAAAGAAAAACACTGTATCTTTCCATTACCGGGTAAGAGAATAAACTGCAAAATAATCAACTCAAGCTGAGTTCCTTTTATCAGTTTTAGTTTCTATCCGTGTACTTATCTCAAACAATTATACAACTCTATAAGTGGGATCAAACCTTTGGCGTACCAACAGCGATGCTAATATCAACATAATCTCTGTATATAATGTCCTCCCCGTCAATGACAGCATTTATGATTGGTTGATTCTGAAGTCCACTGACAGCCGCCTGTCACACGTTAACCACTTTGAGTAAATAACATCGAACCATAGATGCCCTAGTGATCAACAGATACACATTTGCATTATTTTATAAAGTTTCATACTTTCACAAATCCAGACATGAGTCCCAATTTGACGCCATGCTTTTCAACAAATGCATCCTTATAATCAGAACGAAGCTTCATTAAATTCGTCCTACATTGAATAAAGGATGAGAAAACAAAGAGATTGGTTAATGAAAGACAAATTGATGCAAAATTGTTGTTTCGTGATTGGATTCAATTTCTACTTCAAATAACTATTGCAAGACCAAAAAGTTCTTCGACGTGAATTAGAAATTTACTCTACTTCAAAGCCTGATAAACACAATAGACTCTACAAAGAACATATTTCAAAACTTCATCAGAAAATACATTCCAAATTCATGATAGGTATGATTGCAGCCAAAAATTTCTTTAATTCTTTTGAAAGTATTACAAATCTTCAAAGTGATTGGAAAAGATGGATTAAAACAAAAAAAAATCTCTCCCATTTTCTAGGTTGACATCAATAGCTGCAACTTTGAATTATTAGCAAAACTCAAATTAGATCTTCATCTCTCAAGTTAGGAGTTAGAGACTAAGCATAAAGCATCACATCTTAGCCAGAGAGTAACCAAGCCTTCAACAATATTGCATGGACAGTAATTAAACTCACATGTCAACTTCATTGAATGTTGTTAACAGTGCAAATGTGTTCTGAGAATCCTTCAATCTTGTTGCGACTCTTTTCTGCAGCCTTATCATAGGAACCTTTACAATAGAGTTTCAAAATAAAAATAGAAAAAAGACAATGCGATTAAAACATATCATCATCAAACATTTTCAAAACAGCTATAAATAACTAGAACAAGAGAAGCTATGATCATTTATCGTTAAATAAAAGTATCAAAATTTCATAAATAACTTACTCGTCTTTCCCTTTCCTTTGGCGGAAGCTGAGGTTCTGTAGCAGAGCATTTGGATTGGGGTGGAGGGGTTAGTTTTGGTTTTGGTTTCTCAACAACTGACTCGGGTTTTGGTTTTTCAACCTCCTTCTCAATCTTCGGAGGATGAGATGATGAATGAGGTTTAGCTTTCTCAGACGAGTTCTAAGATGGAGCAACATGAGTTGTCACACCTTCACCAGATTTGGAAATAACAGCAATTTTTGTGCCTGGTTCAATAGTTTCCCCTTCCTTGGCCACAAACTGCCAAAAAAAACCAACACAAATACATTTATGAAATAAATATATAACATGAACTTACAACTTCAAATTTAATTCATTGAAAGAATGAGAATTAGAAGGGGAAAATATTTACTTTTTCGATAAAACCAGCTTCGGGACTTGCAACATCAATTGTCACCTGAAAGTAAAATTTTCATTGAATTTGAAGCTAGTTATTGGACAAGCACGAGAAACAAAGAAAACCCTTTTCCCACATTAAGCATCAGACATAATTAAAATGTTTCTTTAGAGTCAAACCTTGTCTGTTTCTATTTGAGCAATTGGTTCATCAACTTCGACCCTATCTCCAGGATCTGCCCTCAATAATATTTGTTCCATAGAAGATTCACATACTTAAGTCATAAAAACTGAGTATAAACATAAAAAATGGAAAATATATCTGAATTTGAAGAAATATACTTTTGAGGAACTTTGCCAGAGTTCCATCTGTTATAGATTCACCCATAAAAGGAACGACAGCATCAACCAAATCACCTTCATGAAAAATACATGAAAAATAAGCATTAAGATAAAACTAATCTGACAATTATAAGAAAAAGAACTGGTGTAGAAAACCAAACAGTCACTATTATATATTGACTATAATAGTCATCCAATACCTAGCATTGCACTCTTTGGTGAATAGTACAGTTTTTTTCACAGATTGCAAAAAATATCTTCAGCATCAAAGCCAGAAGAGAAAAGAAGCATGTTTAATATACTATAGACGACTAAAAGATAGTCTTACAGACATGACAACAAACAGACGGGTGATTTGCCACCAAAAGAATCATTTCTTTTGGTAAAAAAGAAGATGAAAGTGCATATCAAGGAAGACACTTGAAATAGTGAAATGATACAACAAACCATTGTCAGAAGAAAATAGCCTGCTCTGTATTTGCATAGGAGGCCCCCAATGAAAAGTTGAAATAGTTTCCCTGTGCTCAATACGATAATGAAAAATTACTAAGACTAATGATTTTCTAAGAAATACAAATTTAAGTAAATTTCACATGCTGCCCTTTCTTGAAAAACACTATCTCATCTCACTCCCCACCTTTTCTGCTAAGGCTATAGTTTTTGGAGCAATATAAGGTGGATGAAAAAAATAAAACTAATAGTATGAAATTTTTAAATTTAGTTTTTCCAATATTGGTGTTGGAGCAGTAGGGAGTACAAATTTTATGTAATTCTCCTTATTTAGTAGGTATAGCATTTTACTGTCAGCTCACTCGCTTCTAATTGCACATCTAGTGAATCAGTACATTTATACTTCGTGTAAAAAATAAATACAGCAAAGAAAAATTTGCTCACCTTAAATTTGTTGAACCACCTGGTATGCAACAGAAAGCAAATAGTCAAGGAGCAATTTAACAAATTATATGCGAACGACCAAAACATGTTACAACAACTGCTAAGATCACCAGGTAATATGATGTGACTGAAACTCCGTATATCCCGTATTTCTTCAGAATAACAAAAGATCTATTAAGATTAAAAAATGTTTATTAAAACGATTTCAAAATGACAATACAAATGATCCAAACATGGATCATAAAAAAATAAAAAAATAAACAGAGAGAGATAGGAAAATGATTGAGATAATGAAACCAAATCCGACATTGAGTAGTTTTCAATACCTCTCTCTCAAGAATGCCTGAAACTCTGTCCGCACCAATGAACTTTCTAGCAGCCTGCAAGCACTGATCGAAATACCAAAGCTATAAACTTAAATCGACCCCATGTTCTGCACATAAACTAATTAAGAATATTTAATTCAAAGATGATGCGAGAAATTGTCACCATACCGAAGATGACGAGCCTACAGAATCGACTCGTCGCCTTAGAACCCCAAGCATCATTAGATGGATCTCTGATTTTAGTAAATGCAACAGAGTTAAGATCAAGTGTTAGATGTGTTGGCCAACACGTATAACTTACTGTGGGTCTGTATATTTGTGTTAATTAATCACGAGACTAATTTATTATTATGGGCTTTAAAGTGATCTATTTTCGTAAAGTCTAAGACCTTTATAATTGTATGAGCTTAATAGATAGATACTCATACTAGGCCTTTTAAGGTTTTAATGGGAACCCTAAGAGACTAGTATATAAAGGACATTAGCGGTTATGGTCTCCAAGATATCAAACTGAAGAGGCACCGTATTCTCCTTAATCTCATCATTGAGAGAGAACTCATTCAGTGCGTACAGTAGTTTGGTTGAGAAAGATCAAGAAACCCGACGTATTCTCTACCGATCTACGTTCTCGTCACAATGAATTCTGGTACGTAATTATAAAGTTTATCGTGACAATTCTAGCTTAGATCTTGGATATTTTAGATTAAAACAAATAAAGTATTGCTTACATCAAGTTCTTCATGAAAAAAGTAAAATAACAAAGATAAACATTTTAACCAAGGCGATTTTTGCTACTCTACTTCATAACCAGAAATGAAGAGATTAATATTTTTCGGGACAAGGAAAACTAAACAATTAGATGAGCTGAGAGATCTAACCTGATTCGACAAAGGTGAGAACCTCCAATCAACTATTAGGGTTTGAGAGAGAGAGAGACGTTCAGGCACGCTTTTGATTTTCTTACAGCCTGTGCCTCGAGACGAAAGCGCTACAAAATTCACGTATTCGAGAGGCCAACACGTGGATACTTCCCATCGCTATAATTGTAAAACATTCAACATTGAACCAATTCAACTCGGTCATGTCCTGCACTGCGGTCCAGATCGAACCGCCAGTTCTTGTCCGGTTCATTGGTTTTTTCTACTTTCAAAAACCCGTGGTTCATGGTGGTTTTGATATTTGAAATTAAATAAAATACTAAAACCAAAACCAGACCGTATATAAAAAATGACTAAAAATAAGATTAAATCATACTCAAATTAAATAAAATTTGACATAAATAAAAAAAAATAGTTTAATCGCTTAAATTATGTTTAATTACTCAAAATTCAACTCAAATGTAATGAAAAATATTTTATTTAATTACAAAATATTTGCAATTGTTTTATCTAAGTTTTGTTTAATTACAAAATTTTAATTTACAATTGATTAAAATCTGACACAAATTAAAATTCAGACTTCGAATCAAGCCAAAACCTTAAAAACTTGACCGAAAGATGATAGAAATTCATTTTTTTATATTGTTAAAATATCTAATTTAATTCGAAACGTTTCAAAACATAAATGTATTTTACCGTTATAATATATTCTAGTTCTACTTCTCGATTTCTCGAAAGTTCCCTTTTCGATTCCATGATTGAACCGGATTGTGCCCCTTCGACCGCCCGCCGTATTCTATGTCCACGTCATATGACACGTAGGATCTGAGCATGCATTACACAAGTCACAAGTTGACTAAAGGGGTACGTTAACATTTATTCATTTTGAATGTTTATAATGTTATAATTAATAATTAATTGTAATTCTATGATTATTTAATCTATTTTTCGCTTTGCATTCGACGCTTTTGTTGGTTTATCGTTCTAGATTTTATTTTATTATAAAAAATCAAGATCAGACCATCCGACTAAGGCTTTTACTGCACTCCTCTTCTCCTCCATAAACTAGATCGAGAGATCCTTAAAAACCCACCTCACCATGCAAACCCTACTTTGACCTTTCGACAGAAGAAGACAGTTCTTAGTTCAATCAAATAGTTATTATATTTTAATTTCAAATAATTACTATATTTTATTTAAAATAATAAATATTAATTTCTGGCAGGGACGATGAGCTTCATGGGAACAGGCTTTAATCTGTTCTCTCTACCTGCACCTTCGATTTTCTCTTGATTGTCAACTCAACCTAGTGAACATATAATTTTGGCGCAGCTTACTTAGATGAATTTTGTCTTATTTTTGTTTTTCTTAACAAGAAAATGGATTATGGTAAACACTTTGCAAGTTCATGTTCCGAGTGAGTTGAATCGAGATCGAGCTTCTCCAATATTCGAGCCTTATATCCAATCATTGTCGCTGAAATTTACTTTGATCGATTAAAGATGATACCCCAGGTAAAATTCGATGACAAATCAAATCCGCAACTTAAAGATTCTTGAGGATACTTACCGAATTCGACCAAATAATCAACTTTTTTGGTACATTTTATCGAATAAACAAGCTTCTCCAATATCGAGCATTATATTCAATTGTCGTCATTTAAATTTTACTTCGATCAATTAAAACGCAACCGCAAATAAAATTCAATAATAAATGAAATCGATAATTTAGGTCGTCATCTCAATTCCGAAGCTACTTTCTATGACTTTGAACAAAAAGAAAAGAAGAATAAATGGAAGAATATCAAAGAAAACAAAAAGAGAAAATAAAGAGCTTGTTCACAAACAAAATTCAAAGTTGCTTTGTTGACCTTAAACCATTGCATTTATTTCTTAATTTTGTGACAAAATAGCATTAATACAAATAATCAAATAATATAAAATAATTAATTTATTAGATTAATTAAAGCTTAATTACAGCAATGCCTTTAGCTCGGATCTGTAATTTTAAATTTGATAATTTAACGAAGCACGCCTAATCATCAATATAAGCATAGTTATTACTTAGGCTATTTGTAAAAGGGACAATTTGAAGCTAATTTTTGTTGCAAATATAACATTTTTCTATTATTTCGACAACTATTCCTCTCTTATTGTACTCCGATTATGCAAAATTTATCGACATTTAAGGGTGGATATACGTCGTAGAACAGTTAAAAACATACTCCATCTTCCAAAAATTAAATATTTCTTCATTGATCATATTATTTATGTATTTTCGATATTTTTTGTCTCAATCTCGAAAGCATTCCTATTAATTGAATTACATTCAAATTTGATGTGCAGCTCTCGCATGCTCAACGCTTGCAATAGTAAATGCAGAAGCAGATTGAAAGTGTAACGTCCCCTTGTGCTCCCATACAATATTATATACTTAGGGTCACTGCTTTTCATATATTTATTTTTGGATTTACAGCTTAAAATGCATTATACTTTGTAGAAAATGAAACTCTACTTATGTGAACATACATTTTATTTTCTCAAGTAATGTATGAAGTGAGCTCTTACAATTAACACCATATTGGGTCCTCGTTACTTTAACATGACGAATCTATGCAAGCATTATTCGATAATCTCGTCTTCTTCCACACCAAGTCAATCAACCAGCTCTCCAAATGAAGCGAAGAAATAGATTGGTCAGCTTTCATTAATGCCTTGATCTATACTGCTTGATATGTATCACACTGTACATACTCTTTTTCTTCTATTTTCTGCTATGAAAATATATTTATTTAAAGTAAAAATCAATTTATTTTCTCAACTATGAGGTTGTTGCAAAGACATCTGACACTTTAAACTTTACTATAATTTGAAAGAGACCTAGTCGTCTTTGCAGTTTTTTTATTTTAACGAATTTTGTCATTTTAATTAACACATTTTATCAATTAATTGTAGTAAACAGTTAAAAATATGATAATTTTTTAAATAGTTTATCTGAGTTAAATAAAAATAAAAAATTTATTAATTTTTAAACAATTGATTAATTACGTTCAACTTCGAACCATGCAAAACTACGAATAAAAAATATTGTTTTTCTAAAAAAGAAAAAAAAAGAAAAGTCTACAATGAGCCAGGTCTTGTTCTACAATTTTGTTTTCAGATGTCGGAGTCGGAGTCGGAGTCGGGCCTACACGATGAGAGCTTGCATTAAGTGTTTGGTTGAGAAGATGGATGCATTAAAACCCTAGTCCAATATGTCTTCTTTACAGTTCCATTTGAAAATCTATATAAACCCAGCTCTGTCGATCGAAGCTTTGCATCCAATTCAGTATATCTCTCTATTAGAAGAAGCTTTCGAAAATGGCGTCGAGGGTTCTTCTCGTTTTTCTTCTTGTTGCTTTTATCTGCAGTACCGTTAATGGTGCGGCTCGTAAGCTTGCTGGTGGGCAAGCTTTCTTTGAGGATGAGAAAGTCCTGGTTGGAGGTGGGTTTGGGCGCGGAGGTGGACGAGGTTCGGGTGGCGGAGGAGGGTTTGGTGGAGGCAGTGGTGGCGGGTTCGGTGGCGGTTCGGGTGGTGGGTTTGGTGGCGGAAGTGGTGGCGGGTTCGGTGGTGGTTCTGGTGGTGGGTTCGGTGGTGGTTCTGGTGGTGGCTTCGGCGGTGGTTCAGGTGGTGGCTTCGGCGGCGGTTCAGGTGGCGGCTTTGGCGGAGGAGGTGGTAGCGGAGGTGGGTTCGGTGGTGGTGGAGGCAGTGGAGGAGGATTTGGAGGCGGTTCCGGTGGCGGTTCTGGTGGCGGTTTTGGTGGCGGCTCCGGCGGTGGATCAGGAGGAGGATCAGGCAATGAAGCTGAAGGAGAATTGCCATGAAGAAACAAACTTGAATGAAGAAACAAGAAACTAAGACTTAGTTTGTCGGAGTGTTATAATCATGTCTTCCCACACTTTGTTCAAACATCGAATAAAGCATTTGAATATTTGCTCTTCTTACGTTGACTTGATTGAGAAACCTGCTACCAACTCAATTTTATCCTAAATTAAAATCAGAATTAAAACTCATTATTCTTTATTTTTAAAACTGGAAGCGAAACCAATAATTTTGGTACAGTTCTAGTTTTGACCTAATTTTATTTTATATTTAAAAAATTAAAATATATTTTTTTATTATATTTGATATCAAATTTCAAGTACTTGAATGAATTTATAACTAATTCTTTAATTTATATTAGATTTATTAGGGTTTATGTCATGTTTTATATGATTTAATAACTTTTTTGACACATGATTTAGGTTTCGATTTCATGATTTTTTTATTTCTAAAGATTAGAATTAGCCCATAAATCACGATTTTAAAAATTGATACTAAAATTAGATTAAAATCAACAATTCTAGTTCAGTTTATGATGTCAGTCTCATTTTGCCCGCATTTAAAAAGCAGTGGCAATTTGATCCTGTTTGACCAAAACTATCACTTTACACTAATTGTTTTCTACATAAAAATTCAACGATGGACGTAGAAGTTAACACAACTTGAATGGGATGGACGGAGACAACAATGTAGTGAACATCGAGAAACTTTCCGATTTCAAATTCTATTGGGACATGACTAGTAAACCTAAGTTGATAACATCATTTAGAGTTTTTTTATTTGTAAATTGCTGTATGATGGAGTCGCAAAATTCACGACCATATTTCGATCTTCACCATAGATTTATTTATCTGCTCGTGATTATTTGTAAATTGTTCAAATTGCTTATCACGATTATATATATATATATGTTTCATTCCGTTCCATTTATTAAACAATCATCTAAAAAGAAGAATATATGGAAGAATAATCAAAGAAAACAAAAGAGAAAAACAAGGGCTCGTTCACATATCAAGTTCAAAGGTGCTTTGTTGACCATAAATCATTGCATTTATTTCTTCATTTTGACACTCTGAAGTGACAAAAAACTACGACAGTTTTTAAAATAAATAAATAATAATTAATCCATTACATTAATTAAGACTTAATTACATTAGTATGTTAGAGGCACAATAGTTAATTTATTACCTTAATCAAGTCATCTGGTATGATAGAGGCACAGTAATAAATTATCATGATTTTGCAGTTCTGTTATCTTGACCTATTTTATGCACGATCAACTACAAAAAATCACGTTCATTTGTGTATTTTGAGTTAATTTAATATCAAAATAAAATCATATGACGATCAACTCTTTAAATCCGTATGAAACTGCAAAATTTCATGAATATATATTTGAATTTTTTTAAAGAAATTTTAAAAATACCACATTTGATTACTTATGTTAAGTTTTAATCACGTGCTAAATATCAAAATCCATGTTCAAAATTCCAATACCCTTTTACTCTATATTTTCAAATATCTAAAGGCATAAGTAGTATGCTTTATCATGTATTTGAAGATAGAAGAATAAAAAAAGCATTATTTGATCAAGTGCACAATCCATGTGAAAAACTCCAATGCAAGAAGAATATATTATTAATATTAAGTTGACCTTTTTAGCTATCTCACTTATCGAATTCTAATTGACGTAAATAATTATTTTGATTATAATATATTAAATACACTTTAACTAAATTAATTACAATTAAACAAACTAATGTCTACAATAAAAAAATAAATCTAACATTACTGATAATATATATATATATATATATAATGTAAAACCAGTTCTTAATCTCTAAAATGATGGGCACCGGTTCCTACACGGAATCAAAACGAACCGGCATCGACCTACCCCTAAATCGAGGGTTTAAGAGAATCACATGAAAAAAATGGTCTCATCTTAATTGTTATGTTCTTCATTTGCATTTTCAGTTGTATTACACAACAATCAGTTAACATACCATATCATAACGAATTGGAGTATGTTTTTGTTTTTACAATTTCTTCGCTAATTATAATTTACAATACAAGATTTCCTAACCGGTGAGATGTCCTTGAAGCATGTCTAAACAAGGGTCCATTCGCTTTGGTCCGGTGATGGAGATTTTTTTGCCGGATCGGTGATTTCCGGTTTTGGAGGCCTCTTCGAAAATAAAGATGACTTTCTGTCAAAGAATGTTGAAAATGGCGACCCATTCTTTGGATCCTTTGTCGTCAATTTTTTCGAGGTTTGATGGTTGCCTCCAAATTTAAGACCCAGTTTCTTAAAACGGAGCTTCGTCCCCCCGGAAATCTCAGCTGTCTCTGATTCCGGCTGCTGAAACATTTTCAGGACTTCGTCTGGATTCACTAGCATTGCCTCAACTGTCTCGTAGACCTATAAAATCACACAGAGCTCATCAACCTGCAGTACTAAAGAGAAAGTATTCAGGAGGCCTGATCTATCTTGGATTAGTATTTCATTCGAACTAGTTAGACAACACAGCTAGAAACAGTTTTCTTTTGTTTTTCTTCTTAATTTATAAAGGGTACAAAGCGTTGGGAACAACGAGTTTTGGAGAAATAGACAAGACAAACTCTGAGTTTAAGAAAACACATATCGAATCATGGACGACTGAGCCGGCTTTTGCACGTTCAGGAGAGGACAGTTAGCAATAGTCATCCTCTCCGCGTAACGGCTCGCGATGGCTGAGCCGTCCTTGCCTAAACGGGGAGAGGACGGCTCAACTGTCACATGGACGTCTATTAGGGTATGATTTGCATTTTTCTAAACTCAGGGTTTGCCGTCTATTTCAGTAAAACTCGAGGTTCCCAACACTTTTTATCCATTTATAAGAATGAAACTTTTACTAAATAGCATTTGCAGAAAGAGCAATCTTTGTTAGAGATTAATCCTATTTTATCTTTCTATTTTAATTTCTTAAAATACATGTTGACAGTCAAATATTTATGATGCAATTAAAAAAATATCAATATACTTAATTTTAAATAATTATTTAATATATTTATTATGTCAATCGTTATTTATCATGTCAGTATATATTTTCAAAATGCATAATAATATAGTGAACGCATAGATTATCCTCCGAAATTAGTTTTCATTTGAAAAATTAAAGGGGCATTCTAAAACGTAATCAAAGGACGAAGTTAAATTCTAGCCCTACCATACCTCACAAATATCGTTAACATTTTCACTCCATAGGCCACCTTGAAAAGAGGCAATGACGTAGTCCTTGCATTCATAGAAGAACTTAGAGAAGTTGGTATGATGGGACAACAAAGATTCTGCAATGACAAGCCCCAAACCAACCTAAACAAGTCAGAACAAAAGACTCTCTTAGCAGATTCACACCAATAATTTCGGGTCATCATAACTTTGCAAATCAAGCAAGCGAATCCTTGTCCTACTTTTCATTAACATTTATGTTTGAGCTTATTCCATTACCAAAAATTACTGTCACGTGAAGGGAAATAAACCAAAGTGAGAAAAAGACGAGATTAATATTGCAAAATTCTGCAATTACTTGTGATTAATAATGCAAAAAAAATACATTTAATTTTCTTTGCAATCAATTGTAAGAAAAAACTACGCATGATAGGTTGTCTTGCAAATCAAACTAATAATAAGCAAGTAAGAAATTAAAATGAAAGAAAGGAAGTTTGCAAGATAGAATAGACAAAGAACCCACCAAAGAAACAAATAGCTGTTCAAACAGCTCAGACGGTAAAATATCCTCTAGATAATTCAGGATACCTTCCCTGTAGAATCAGAGTCAAGCCTATATTTACTGAGAAAAAGGTAAAAATAATGACAATACAATAAGTTTTGTACTTACACGGCCAAATCCTCATCATAAAGGGGTGTTTGTCTAACAGCAGGCACGGGTTTGGCTGTTTCCCAGAGCTCGCGCCATAGATTGCCTAACATTAAAGAAATTGTATGGGCAACGTTCTAACATAAAACCACCGAGTATGTATGAATAACCATATTTATTGTACTTTTGATATGGAGCGAAGAATGATCATATCTATTCTTAGAAAACTTAATCAGAATCAACCTTAATGGTAGATCTTATAAGTGAACTTAAACCAGGCAAGCATTCAAGACCGTCTCCCATTCACCCACAATCTAATTCATGCTAGATTCTACTTTTGATTTGTATGATTTTCACAAACTACCAAATAGTAAAGGTATTGTGACTTATCATCTTCATTATTAGAAAAAAAATGAAAGGCGGGAATGGGAAGGAACCCCATTCCACAAACCAACAAGCCCTACGCACAAGGATTATCACCTTCTTTTTGCATACGACTGCTTAATTGACCTCTTAAGTCGCCAATAGGTGTGTAATCTTTAGCATCAGAACTTTGTTCATTTTCTGTCCAATCAGGAGGTGAGATCCACCTCACGAAATCTTCCAGACTACAACCTGGATTTGCAGCCTGTAGCATCGGAAAGTAGTCTAATAAAACTCGAGTGATATGAATGATAACAACTCCAAAATGAAAGTTAACCTTGAAAGCCTGCATGTCCGAGAGAAGTTGAGAGCATCCAGCCCCAACACTGACCATATAAGATAAAGCACTTGTCAGAAAATCCTATTCTAGAATGATAAACTCCAACACAATAAAATGGTGAAATAGATTTTTGAGAACCCATGAAGAGCAACCTAAAGAAGGAATCAATATGAAAAAGTCTTCTACAGTAAACTGATATCCATAAAACCATCTGTTCATAAGAGATATCCTTTCCAAAATTTTCCTATTAATTCTTATATTAAAAAAGTAAAAAGAATGCTCTATCCCCAAAGCAAAAAAAAATTAATCATTCATGCCAGCGACAAGTCACAGTTGAAAAGTGGTTGTACGGCTTGAGATTAGTAGGGACAATAAGAAAGATCTATTTTCTGCACACATAATTTAGTAAAATGCCGTCCTTTTTGCTAGGTACATGTAATTTTTTTTTCATGTTTCATAACTCAATATGAAATTTGTAACGAAAAATGAATAGAACCACTAAAAAATGCTATGTCGGACCGATTTATCGTCATCTTAAACTTGGCCATAGATGAGAAAGGTAGAAATGTACTTTTAGTAGATCCAATAGTTATTTCATAGATGTTAATGTCATTCTATTTAAAATAATTAACTTCAAGGAAAAAGGTAATTTTGTCCTTGAACTTAGAAGCAATTAATAATTGACATAACCATATTTTTCAAGATTACACAGATCAAGTAAAATGAGTTAGGCCTTTAAAATGAGTTTCTTCCGATTTCACTTTGTTTCAGCATGCTTACAATCGGAGTCCTATCGCTATCACAACTCAAGTTTCAAACTACAAAACTAAGGATTTTGCACCGTAATCAACAAAAAGATACAAATTAGAGCAAAAAATGAGCATTTGATAGACAAACAGAAATGTAGTCGTCTCGAGGAGTAGGTCATGAGTTCTTCCTCTTCTTAAAGTTTGAAACTCAGATCATGAGCTAAAAGGAGCACCATACATTCAAGTCTTGAGAAAGGAATAAAGGGGATATTTTTTTCTGAATTATTATTTTCAAAGGGGAGCGGATCATACAACTGAGTGGCTTAATAATGGCTTTGAGCCGTCAAAGAAGTAGAGATGTTATGCCCGTTCAATCAATTCAATACAAACTAAATAAGATTGATAATATAAAAAACCAAAGTATAACAACAGTGCAGACATGCGAGCGATCTACTAATCTCGCCTCTGAAAATCTACTTTCTCAAAAAAAACGATGGTTGATCATGCAACCGATTCATATCTTCCTTTAAATAGATAACTTCTAAATATCTTAAAAGTAGATTTGATGTCACTAAAATGGACTATAAACTATTCTCATTCTCTCATTATTAAATACATTCTCTATTTCTTCTTTTTATTTTAGAAGAAGGGAATTTTATTGGAAGTCTATCAAGACACTGATTTTAGTGATGGGTTTGGCAAATAGCTTTCCCAGCAGTTGCCACAAGAAAGATTCAGCAATTGGCCTAGGACTAATTTACAGCCAATAGACACTGACTTTGGGAAATGGGATGGAAGTAAAGCCAACCAATCTTGAACTTTATTAAAGAAGCGAGTCATAAGATGGCAAAAGCTTAAGGAGAGTCCTCAATTTTAAACATATGAACAATATAAACACAAAAAGAGTTTGGTTAATAAACTGACCTCCCAGTACGAAGAACAAATTCCTCTGTTTCTTTAATAACATCTTCAGTAAGCAAAGGCTCTTCCTATATGGATTGATCCCCTAGATTAGAGTAACTCACAAAAGTAGTATTATGTAGCCATAGACCTAACCTGAGTAATGGGAGAATATACAAGTTCACCGGTTTCCAACATGGTTAAGCTATTAAATGGTTGAGACGCCCCTAATCGAAGAATGTGTTCCCCGGTGCTTATTCTGGCATATAAGATGGGATTTACAGGATCTATAATTTGTGAAATAGCTGATTCTGCATCGGAACTACCCTTGCTTATCACAGAGTCTAATGATTCAGTCGCTAAATCACGTCGTCTTTTCCTAGAAAGACAACAATTGATGACCTGGAAGTGCTGGTATAAAAGACACGACCGTAGATCTGGGATATCATCCTTAGGAATGCATGGTATATATTGTCCTTCAGACCAAAGTCGTCTCATCTGAAAAAGAACTATTAGTATTTTTTCAAATCAAACATAAAGAAAGCAGTCAACTAGACACTAACCAGTTAAAATGTAACTTAATAAAGATCATTTTAAGCTTAAGAGAAATGAGACAAACTTGGATGCATTGCAATCTGCTTCCAAAGAAGACTAGATATTGCAAGAAAACACCAAAGGAATTAAAATATTAAGATTTTTTTATTAAAAATTTGTTATTCATAAGATGAATCATAATGCCAAAGAATTATAGCATACTCACTTCAGTAACAACCTTGCACCAAAAAATTGCCATTTTCCGCATTGCTTTGAAGCTCCCCATGACTTCAGATATCTTAACAATAAGGCTATGGGGAGGAGAACCGTGAATATCTTTATGCAATGATGTGATCGCGATGTCTTCTATTCCAGAGTCAAAATTCCTTTCAAGAAACTTTCCATCTGCAAATATTACAAAATCAACAAATTAAAGATATTGTAAGAAAAAATATAAATTTTTTAGACAACACCAAATCCCCAGTTCCACATCCAAGTGCATTTACCCGCATCAAATAGAGATTGAATTAATAAATTAACTCTATCATCTTTAGTCAACTCAGTGGAAAACCTTTCCTCCTTATCTCGCATCAGTAATGACTTCATTGCTGCAAGATTTAAACCAGATCTCTCCCTTGCAGGTGAAGAATCTCCAGATGATGCAAGTAAATCTTTCATCGACTTGTACTTTTTTCCAGCCCTAAAGAAGACAAGAAATTTAAAACTTGTTTGACATTAGCATGAAGTTATATGGCTTAGAAGAGTTAATATCAATATGAGAGCAGCACATTAACTTAAATGCATAACTTGCTCATCAATAAACAAGCATATCATGTTATATGACTCTAGATGAGTTAATATTATAATGTGACCACACATTATCTTGAACATTTTAGAAGAATTGTTCGCATAAACTAGAGACGATATAATCTTGAGTGCTGATCCAAACTTCTGTCAATAAATAAATAATAGATATCATATTACTGTTACTTAGTACAGAGGAATTCCTATAAAAAAAAATGGAAGAATCTTTTGTGTATTTTAATCACAAACCATAGTTCCATAAACCAAATTTGACAACAAAAATCAAAAGAACCTTGGTAATTTTAAACTAGCAACTAGGAACAACGACTAACCAAAACAAACTTTAGAAAAGAAAAACTTACTCCACGGCTATTGCCAATTGCTTCAGCACATAAATGGGGGGAACACTCTTTCCACTGGCAACTACAAAACTTTCCACAGATGGAATCACTTCAGAAACCTAAAGTAATGAATTGATGTTTAAGACTCTCCTCTAACAAGAAAAAGAAAAGGGGAAAGGGCAACCAATTATAGTGGCCAGTAAAATGTCAACAAAATTATCAATGCCCAAAAGTAAAAAGTTTCAGTTGTTACTTCCTTAATAAAAAGATTAAGTTCATGTTTGAAGACGAAAAAAGCATTACTCATCCGTGCAATAATAATGTAAAACAATTTACTCGAAAGAAAAGTTTCTTACCTTTGCCTCAAGATCATTTTTCATGTTCAGCAGATACAAATTCTCATCATAAAATGGTACGGCCATCGCTGAATCTTCACTTGTGTCTGAATCCTCAACTATTTTTCTCCCTAACTTAATATTCTTGAATCTACCTTGCCAATCTTGTTTGGTACCAACGTGAGTCCAGCTGGAATACCTTGATTCGCTGTCCCACTATCATCCCAGTACAAATTTCAATGAATAGACACAATTTAAACAGAATCCATAATTCAAGATACTCACGTTACATATGGAGGATTGTTATTGGTTCTTCGTCAATTCCAGTCCAAATATTGATAGAATCAATGAGATTGTTGCTAGGATTTTGATACGTGTAGATATCGAATGAAAGAAATGCATATTGAAAATCCTCTTTATAATGTCCAGACTGTAGAGCTAAGGCGGGTTTTGAACAATCAACAGATGTTTATGTTATCATAGTAATTCAAAAGAGCATCAAGCGTAAAATTAAATTTAGGTATTGATTTACCAATGCGTCACAACAATAACATGAACACTTTCAGGTATTAATTCCAAATGCGCAACATTGAAGATTAAATCAGTACAATAACGTTTCAATTTTAAGGTGATCACTTTCGACATGAAATACATTTACATTCCGTTAAAAAAGTATCAAGTTCTTACCTTTTTATTGTCGTTCTTCTGATGCTCAACCTCAGCTCGATTAAACAAATTCTTCGGCGACAGTTTATCAGAATCTTCATCGATTCAACCACTCACGTTAATATTATAACTAAATAAACCTCCAGAAATCAAAGATAATAAAAAAAGGGAGAAAAATGTAAGCAATGCAGCCGCAGCAAATATAGAAAAAAAAAATGAAGCTAAATTTATCCATTAGAGAGAGAAACAACAAAAAATAGAGCTTATATTTTCCGCGTACCGCCTCGATCAGATTTAAAATCTGTGAAAACACGCTCCGCTTTAGCTGCCGCAGAGTGAAAAGCGGTCCTGGCTTTGGACACAAAGGAGGCCTCCTCCATTTCCGGCGCCGCCAGTGGTTCGATTTGGTAAAAAAATGGGTCAATTAGGATATATTCCGAACCACAAGCGAGCGGACGATGCGAAAAAAGAGGCCGCGAGAGAGGAGAGAAGCGGTTTCAGTTCTTCAGTGACAGTAGAAACCGGAAGAAACTGAAATTGTATGAACGTAAATGTAAATTCAAGGATGGGAAAAGGAGATGAAAGAACCGGAGACCAGTTCACAGCAGACGAATATGCCTGCCAGAATATATTCAAAATAATTATATTAAACTCATAATTAATTCTGTAGAGAATAATGCGTTTTTATTTTTACCGTACAAGGATTTGTTTTGAGAAAACCGGACCGGGTCGAGTGATTTCTGAAAAAAATTATTATGTTTGTTGGGTGGGTTCGAGAAAATTGTATCAGAACTCAAACTAATTGAATAGTCAATTCAAACCAAACGAACACAAGTTTTCCGATTTGTTCTAGCCAGTTAATTTATAAAAATTAGATCTGATTTCAAACCAATCAGATAATCGATCCAACTTGAAACATAGCTACATTTAAAAAAAGTTAATCAATTTATAAAAATTAGATATGATTTCAAACCAAATAATCGGTTTGACTGATTGAACAATGTGATTGGTGACCCTAACATGATAATTTAGTCAATGATGTGCAGAAATGATCCAGATCATAAAATTAAATTAAAACGGACAGTTTTGGTTAAATATATCATAATTTCTTTTTAAATTAGATAATCTAAAAAGTTAAATTCTAAAATTTATAATAAATAAAATAAACTATGGTAAAACTCATGTCAAGAGTATAGTAAGATTCAAGGTTCGGACTCGTTTGTCCGGGTGCTTAGTCCCTCTTGGACGCTAGACTCGAGTTATTACAAAAGTTCCAAATAAATAAAATCTTGCACAATTCCTTTATGTCATAGTTTATTCTCGTTTATTAAACTTTATAGTTTGATATGTTAAACTAATAGCTATAAGTTTACTATAACTATTTATGATAGGTTCGGTATCTATTATTATTCAACACATCAGCATATACGATAAGAAAATATGTTGAAGATGTAATCGTAGTATTGATGTGGAGACTGATGTATTCTTTATTCTCAAATCCAATGCTACAAAAACTTCATTTTGACAACCAACAAAAGTGATGTTTTACAATTAACAAATGACAATGTTACATTTATTTTATTAGCATGTATTCTTATTATACACGTTGACATGTTAAGTACTGATTGGTCTATTTAAAATATATTTAATTTATTATAATTATAATAATTATTTATTATATCAATTATTGTTCAATGCATCAACATGTACAATAAAGCTGAAGAGGTAAACATAATGCACTCGAGACCCTATACTATAAACAAGTACAAAAATTGCTAAGATATTGGTTTTGTATATGTTGCGAGCATGTAAATATTAAGACACGACAATTTCTTAAAGGCTCGTTCAATACAAGAGCTTGCGAATAAATAATTTGAAAGATCAAGAGTTGATTATGAATCCTCTAAGAAAGAGCCCAAGCTTGTGAGTTTTCTTTTATAGCATAGATTCTTACTGTACACGTTGATATAACAAATATTATAAATAATTATTTTAAATCTAATACATTAAATATAATTTGACTAGATCAATCATAACTGGCAAGTCAACATGTGCATTCTCATTAACAAGCATGCCAGTTGCGCAGCCAAGGCAGAAGCGAGAAATGCTTCTCCCGAACTTGAACATCGGTTTCCAGAGTCCGATTTTACAATCCTCCACGGTCCAAGTGGACTCACAGCAGCCCTACCAGGCTTTGCAACTTTAATCGAATTGAGAACCGAACCAAATCGATGGCCAGAAAACTCAAACCAAACTGGTTAATGTTTATCACCTACCTATTTTGGATTAAATTCCCCCAAAGAATAGTGGGTCAATTGAATAGCAGTCAAATGTTAAAGCTGTACTTTGAGAAAAAGATTGAACATGTGTTTTCTCTTAATCAGACTAGAAGCTTCTATCCAAACTCCAACTCCGACAACTATTTATTAGACAACATATTTCATATATAATTAATCAAATAAAAGATGATTGAACGATCCGACGATCCACAAAACTCCGATGAAAAGTTTCAGTAAAAAATGGAGTGAAAAAGCGGGGATTAACCGGAGAAGACGACCCAGAAGCATAGGGTCGGGAGTTAGGCTGTAGAAACTCACAAAAACAGCTGGAAAACAGATTGAAATCTGCGCTTAAAATGGGGAGCCATTCAGAGTGAGATCAAATAGGAAATCGGAGCTCATTTTTTGGATCATAGAATCAAGCCAATCCTCCTCCGGTTCTATCTTTCTTTTCCGCCCCCGCCGCCTTTCTCCGCCGCCGCCTCTGGATCATTGGGTCGTGTTTTTTTTTGTTTGTGTGGTGTTTGTTTGACGTAGGAGAGAGAGAGAGAGAGTAAGATAGAAAGAGAGAAAGTGAGGGTTTGTGGTGTGTTGTATGGAGACGAGAGATCACTGGTGTTATCGGGTTTGTTTTACTCGTCACTTAAGAACAAATGCCATTAAAACAAAAAAGTGGAGCTTGTAAAGGTCGTTTCTGTGACTTTTTGAAAGGGGGTTTTCAGAGAGAGAGAGAGAGAGATCTTAGTTCTTGGAGCCGTTGTTGCTTTCTTCGTTGAACTTGAAAATCAAGAAATTGGAGGTCAGAAGACGTGGGAGTTTAGCAGGGAAGAGACACCTCCTTTTATTTAATCTTGATCAGTTTTTAGATTCTAGCGAGAGAAGATCTTCTCATTTCGAAATAAATAAATCTCATAAAAATCTGTAAAATGCATAAGATGACCCGCAAAACAATAATCTAGATCGGAAAAGAAAAGAGCTCTATTAGATTTCGTGGATGATACCAATCGTGACTGGAACTCCGAACGAGAGCTCGTCCACGGGAACCGCCGGCGGCGGCGGATGCGAAACGGAGGGAGGGTTGAAAAAGGGGCCATGGGCGGCGGCGGAAGATGCAATTTTGATGGAGTACGTGAGAAAACACGGCGAAGGAAACTGGAACTCCGTTCAGAAAAATTCTGGGTTGAATCGGTGTGGGAAAAGCTGTAGATTGAGGTGGGCTAATCATTTGAGGCCGAATTTGAAGAAAGGTGCATTTTCTCCTGATGAAGAGAGGACTATTCTTGAGCTTCACGCTAGGTTCGGCAACAAATGGGCTCGCATGGCAGCTCAGGCAATGAATTTTGATTCTGTGTTGAAGAAGAAATTGATTTCTCTGTGCTTTCTTTTTTGGATCGTGATTTTTGGATCTTTAGTCGATTTTGAAGTTGTTTTTGGTCAAGTTCTTGGAAGGTATTTGATCGATTAGGTGTTTTTTTAAGAGAAATCGGTTCCGCCATTGAAGGTTCTCTTTCTGATTTCTTAAACTACAGTTCTCATTCTTTTTGCCCTTGTCTTCCATTTCTACTAATTGGGTATTTGATTTTTTAGCGTTTTCGATGGTTCATCTCTTCTGCGGTTTCATATTCTCTCCCCTCTGGTTCTATGGTTCTTTCTTGTTTTCATGGAGCTTTCTCTCTCTGCTGTTTTTTTTTTCTTTTTATGCCTTCTTCCAGCTTTGGCCCCTCGGATCGTGAGTTTTGGATCTTTAGTCGATTTCGCAGTCGTGTTTTGTCAAATTCTTGATGAGTAATTCATCGATTCGGTACTTTTTTTATTCCTTTTCAATGGCGGAATAATGGCTTCTCTAGAGATCTGAATCTGGACTTCGTTCGTCCTAAATTGCGAATCTTGGAACTCTGGAATCTTAGAATCTTGAACCTCGAATCCCTTAAACTCCGAACAACCTTGAACTTCGAATATGAGCCCTAAACTTTAGAATCATAAACCTTATAGCCCTGAACCTAAACTTCGAAAAAGTACTTTTTTCATGGCTTTTTCTTCACTTCTAGTAATCGGGAATTTGCTCTTGGTTCATCTCCTCTGCTGTTTCATACTCTCTCTCCTCTGGTTCTAGGGCTCTTTCTTCTTTTAATGGAGCTTTCTCTCTCTACTGGTTTTCTTTTTCTCATGCTGATTAAACTCCATTTTTGTTTTCTCCATGATCGCAGCTACCGGGAAGAACAGACAACGAAATAAAGAACTTTTGGAACACAAGAATCAAAAGACGTCAACGACAAGGCCTACCATTATACCCTAACGATATTCACCCTCTCTCCGCCCCAACCACCCCCAACGCCGCCGCCTCCGCCTCGGCGCCGGCCACCCCTAGCACCTTTTCAGCTCCTTCTTATTATAACTTCGCCGCCCAATCCCCTCATTTCCAGTCTCTCTCTCCTCTCTCCTCCCCAAACCCTCTCCCACTTTCTCCCTCCGCCGCCGCCTTCTTCCACCGTGAACCGCCCATTCTGGCCACCCCGGCTCGTTTCAAAAGCTTCAATCGCTCCAATGGCGGATTCTCTATCCCTCTTTCGCCCAACCAATTGCCCTTTGATTCGATCGCTGAGCAGGTCGATTTTCATTTTCCGACCAACTTGATCGGAGACCCGATGGAGAATTTGCGAACCCAGTTCGAACAACAACATATTCCGATGACTTTGATGAATTCAGAGCTTCTTTCAAGCCAAATAGCTATTGAGCCGGAGGCGGTTCTACCAGTAAATCACACCGGGTTATATGCTGGTTTTTTTGCTAATCATCCGGTCTCTCACGATGATAAGATGATCTTTGATGGCTTTAATAATCTGGAAGACTTCAACACTGCTCATTTCTATTCAGGTAAAATGATTTTTTTCGAAGAAATCTAATATTATCTGCAAAAAGATCTTGAAGTTGATCAAGAACCCTAATGATATGATTTTCTCGAGCTTCTTCTTTGTTTGTAGGGTTTCATTGATAATACGATCGAGGTTTTAATATAGATTCTGACGATGCAGGCGAAGTGCTTTTTTAAATCTTGAAGTTGACGAAGAACCCTAATGAGATGATTTTCTTGAGCTTCTTCTTTGTAGGGTTTCATTGATATTATGATCGAGGTTTTAATATAGATTTTGACAATGCAGGCGAAGTGTTTTTTTTTAAAGAATTCTAATATTATCTGCCAAAAGATCTTGAAGTTGATGAAGAACCCTAGTACATGATTTTCTTGAGCTTCTTTATTTCTAGGGTTTTACTATCGATTTCGACGATGCTGGAGAGTGATTTTTTCAAGAATTCTAATGTTATCTGCAAAAAGATCTTGAAGTTGATGAAAATGGAAACTGTTTTACACCCGTCTGAAAACCCCATCACCATGATTTTCTTGAGCTTCTTTATTTCTAGGGTTTCATTGATTTTACGATCGAGGATTTTAATATCGATCACGATAATCCAGGCGAAGCCCAGAAGGAAGAAGCAAGAGAGGCAGTGAGCTTAGGACAGGAAGATTGGTCAAAGCTGCTGATCGGAATCCCTCCGGCGCCGGAGTTAGAGTGGTATAGCGACAGAGGGGAGATCTCCAACGACCATTCTTCAAACTTGGCCGGCGATGGAGGGGACTTTGACTTGCAGCACTCTGAATCTGACATCGGAAGAACTGCAAGGTCTTGCCCTTGGGACAATTTGCCCGGCATTTAATAAAGCTTTTTATAAATAAAAGAAACATGTAATAAAAAAATAAATCCATTTTATTACTTCGATCCTCGACTTTTTCATGTTTTTTTGCTGATTTGTTTGTGATACCGACATGAAATGTTAATAAATAATAATAATACATTAGTTTTTTTCCTTAAATACGTCGATCTCTGTCAAGATTTGACTGAAAAATTAATTATTCGACCTGAAAAGAGAAAAGAAGTGAAAAATTCGATCTCATACTATTGTTAAATGGATCAAATGTAGTTAAATTCTTGCCCAATTGATGCAGTTGACCATATTAGATTGTGCACTGATATTTGGGACAATAGACTTATATGATTTCGCAGAAATATAGGGTTGGGATTCAGGGTTCGGTGTTCGTAATACCGATAACGTACGAATTTACTATTCATGAAATAGATTAATCATGAAGATGAATCCATTGTTGTTATGATAATTTAGCTGTGGGAAGGTTTTATTTTTTGTATAAATGTCCTGCGTGAGAAAAAAAACAACCTAAACATTTGTAATTTTGTGAAGAGGAACATTATCGTGCTATGTGCTTCATGCTTCAAACTGGGGGTGGACACGATTCGGGTAACGTTGAGTCGGTTTTTGTCCTGACCTGACTTGTTTTGTTCGAATTCATTTTTTTAGAAGCTTGAACCGGACCCAACCTGCGGCCCAAAATTTTTAACCGACCCAAAAATTGTTGGTTCAGCTTTGGCTTTTTGCTAGCTTTTTAAAATTAAAATTGGAAATAAACTTTTTTTTATCTAAAAAGCTTTTAATTGAAAATCATTTGAATTAATAAAAATCATTAAAAATATTTTTTTCTAGGTTTGTGGTCTAGTTTTTGGGTTGACCGAAAAACCCAAAACCAAACCATCATATTGACCCAACCCGCAAACCGATAATTCAAAATTTTACCCTACAAAATCAATCCGAATAAAAAAACCAAAGCTTCATCTTGACAAACCTGTGTTTCTTAGGGATCACCAAGATTAAAGAGAATCGATGTTCCCATATTGTATCAGCTATCATAATCCTCTAGTACAATATTGTCTGCTTTAAGTCAAAATTTTTATGACTTTGTTTTGAGATCATGTTTAACACACACTGTGCTCGTTTAAGACAATGAACTCATTTATGAACCATCTCTAATATTTAGTCATAGACAATGTAGGATCACCCGTCACATGTTATTTTCAGGTGAGTACTCGTTATATTTTTTTATTGCTTATGATTTCTTGCACTAGCTAAGATAGTTCAAATTTTACCCCATAAATGTTCTATTAGTTCAAAATTAAGATATAAAATTGGGGTGTAATAAATTATAAATAGCATAATGCCAAAAGAAGGTCGAATAGATTGAGTCAAACTTGTAAGGAAGTACCTAGATTGGAGCCCACTAATCAAGAGTCATCTTCTTCTTCAAAAAAGAGAGTCAAACACCAATTTTAATACGCAGTCAAACACCAATTTAGAGCATTTTGTGCTACCACACAACTCCGAAGTTGCATCCCATGTTTATTTCCGTCACTTTGTTGACTTTAAATCACCTTTAAAAATTAAATTTTTAATTTGGAGAATATAGTTTTATGTGAGTTGATGTTTCCATTAACAAATTCTTTGTGTTTTTTAATAAAATGTGTCAACTATTGCCCCCTAAAAATAGTAGTTGCCTTGGTGAAGTCTCATAGTTTAACATGAAGTTATCTTCTTCATTTTCGGATCATAGAGTTCATTGTTCTTTTTAATTGAATATATTAAATTATCTCCGATAACTCGAGTGCCCAAATACTAATGTATTCTGGTAGTACAATACGTTACGTCTAGAAAAATATATGCACGATGTTTTTTCTAAGCTAGCGTAAAAAACATTGTACTGTCTATTATGATAATTTTAAGTTTACTTTCTTATTCTATCTGTCTAAAATACATGCTAACATGTCAAAAATGACTAGTACAATAAATATAATAAATAATTATTTATAATATATTGTATTAACAACCGTTTATCTTATTTTTTAGACTTCGTATATTTAAGATGTAGAATAAACGGATTAACGTAATATTACTTTGCTATTGATTCTCACGCTTACAGGATTATTTATGCTTACACATGTCAGACTGTGATAGGATAAATGTATCGTTAGTGTCGTGATTTTAGGAGCAAATAAAAAGTAGGGCATGTTCGTGTAAATTCAGGATTGTTCTAACCTAGAGCCACCTTGCATCACAATGATCATTTAATAGAATGGTGAAGTCAACAAAGAGAGAACATTTCACGTCTAGGGCAAATGAAGATAACAAAAATGACCATTTTTCAAAGCAATAAAGAAAGCTATGAAGAATGTGATTTGTGTCGTTTTATGCTTTCCACTAACAGAGCTCGTAGATCCTCTTCTATTTATAGCTGTTCAGAGAATTGTTTTTCCATGCTTAAACCATCTTATTATTTCTTGTTATTTCTCTCTTATTTTGCGTTCGTTATCCAAAAACTCCATGGATCCACGTAGCGAAACTTTCTTCTGCGACAAAACAACGACGAAAAATGCGTCTGAGTTTTCTGAGGAAAGTGGGTGGACGATGTATTTCGACGAGGATCTTTCAACTGGTTATGAAACTTCGCATTCTTCGGCACCGGAGACAGCTTTTTCCGGCGAGAAAGTGGCCGGAAAAGGAGGGGTTACTGGTCGGAAAATGGGGAAAAGTTGCAGAAAACTAAGCAAGAAAAAATGGAAAAAAGAGGGTTTTGAAGAAGATGATGCGTTGGAGGATACTGCAACTTCTCCTTATTCTTATTCTAAGGTACATTGCACGTACTTTTCTTTTATTTTTGTTGATGATCAAACAATAATAATAGAAAAAAAGAAAGAGACAGCAAGATTTATATAAAAATTATAAAAAATCACAAATAAATGAGAAATTGGCTAATCAGAAATCATAATACTATGAGTTGCAATTCGAAAATCAATACATATAGAAAACCTAAAATTATAATACTAATGTACGAGATTGATCTAACCCACCTAGTATTAAGAATTGACAAAATTAATCCAAACTGATAACCTTTTAGTTCAATTTTAGTCGGTCTTAATCATGTATGGTTCTAGTTCTGATCTTAAAATTTTAAATTTAAAATAAATTGGTCCGGTCCTAATTTTTGGAAGGACTAGCCTAGAACTGTCTTAGACCATGAAACTAGACTAAGATCGACAAATTTAATTCGATTCTCGTCCGTGCGTATGAAAAAATTGATTGCTAGCTTAATTGAGTAAAAATTGTTTTTTGTCGGTCCACTCTTAGACTTAGTGTACAATGTCCTTGGACCTTGAGCGCCGATAGGACTAAAATCATAAAAATTATTTTTGACTTTTACTTTTAATTTTATTCCATTCACTTATTAAATATTTGATTCAATGAATTATTTTGTATTCTACTATTCATATATATATATATATATATAAATCTACTATAGATAATAGAACACTATAATTGCGTAAAGAAACAAATAAAGAACAAGAGCCACGGTTCGAAGCATGCATCATCAAAGTGTGAGAGTTTAATCCTTCAATATTGAAGTTGCTCCTTGTGATGTTAGATAAATGCTTCTCATGTCTGCGCTGCTGAGTCACCGTGATTAACTCTCATATATGTTGTCGGGCCGGAGTGTAGGAGTCATGGAGCGAGAGATTTCGCCTTTTTTGGATCAATAAACAAATGAGGAAAGCTGCTATGAAAACTAAAGAAATAACATAATCGGCTGTCATTATTTTTAAAATATTTAACTAGAATGTTCACGAACGGAGATGGTTAGAACCGAGTCTATGATTTGGTCTTAGTCCATTCTTGGTCTTCTATCCGTCTGATCTTTGCCCAAAAATTTTGAGATCGAATATTACTAGTTCAGTCTTAATTCTAAAAATCCCGACCGACCCAAAACACGAAGACCCTTACTTTATCGTATTCATGCAATAAAATGATCAGCCCATGAATCTTAAGGGTCAAATTCCTCATCTGATCAAACTTTGGTTACAGGTTAAGCAGGAAAAGGAGGAGGAAATGAGCCAGTGGAACAGAAGGGCAATGGACTTGGTTGATAGAGATAGTAAACTTAAGAAGAAGGGTCTTTGTCTAGTTCCTCTCTCTTTTGTTTTCACCCATTTTGGTTAATCATCCAAAGAAGATTACTTCACATTATTGAAGAGATGCGATCTTTAAATGATATCGACGCTTTGTTAAAACAATGACAAAATGGTGGATACCGAAGAAAAAAGAGCGAAACTTGGGAGGCCATCGGTTTTGCTTACCGAGACACTTGAAACCAAACCCAAATGATGGAAACTGGTTCGTTTCGAGTCAGTTTTTTATTTATTTTGTAAGCTTTTTAAAGACAATTATTTTTTTTTGAAAAAATAAATATTTTAATTAAAATCTCATCGATTATCTTTAATGGTTTGACTTAAAACAAAAACACCCAAATAGAAAATCAAGTCACAAAACATTAATTTTTTGTGAAAAATTAACCGAATTGAACCAACTGAGCCGATACGATCTTAGTAATTACGACGCTCATGCACTATATGCACTCATTTTCAATATAATAGCTTGCCTCATTTTATAGGGCATCTCAAATGGATATATTAACAACACGAGATAATGTTTCATAATTTGATTATATTATGTTAGCTTCGGGATCGTAGTAATGATTAACAAGATAAGTCATAGACATTCTTACAATACTTCAAATTTTTTTATTTTTTATATATAACGTCAATCTATTACTATGTATCGCTATGCAGTCTCTTCCATTTAACATTGCAACCTTTTGCTTTTCTGTCTACCCTATCACTGTTACCACGATTTAATTTTTGAGTAATAAATTAGTTTATATTATTTTTTTATAAATTAATTGTCACTCTTTTTTATTGCCTATACTATCTAAGAAAAATATTTAATATTTTTAACAAGTGTGTTAAGTAATTGTAATTAAAATTAGAAAAGATATTATTTGAAGTTAAATTGTGGCAAAAAGGTACAAAGAAACTTTCCAATGATCATCTGATTTGTACAAGTGTCAATCGATCTAGAGCTCTAAACATGATATAAATTTTCACAAAGTATTGGAAGGGTCGATCGACTTGTATACGTGTCAAACAATCTTGAATCGGCAAAGTGTCGACTGAAATGAACAAAGTTTTGACTGAGTAAGTTTTCGACAATATAGCACCATTTTCGACCGTTGCTACAAAACATGTGGACAAATTTGAGACAAGTGCTAAACGTTGAAGGACACTTCGACCAACATTATAAATAGAAAAGATGAAGGCTTATTGGATAAGAAATTTTGATAGAGAAAATACGCGAAACGCAGCTAAAGTTTCATCTCGCAAATGCAATATTCTTCATCTGAATTTCGTTATACGAATTGTTAGTGTGAATATCGTAAAAACATAATTAATTTATTTCAAGGTTTTTCATTTTGCTAAAATTTAAAAAAATGGTAACTCTCATGCAATGTTTGATTGACACCTGTAAGTCAAGCTAAGTATCTCATAGAAGAAAAGAAAAGAATCTTCAATGTGAAACTTGAAAGAGTGGGCGTAAATAAAGTTAACCAAATTGAGCTGACAAACCAATTATAACTTTCTGTCACTTACTCTTAGTTTTGTCAAATTAATCACTTAAGTTTTAGAGTTCTTAAAATCATGAAAAAACTAGTAGAATACGCTCTCCTCAGGTTGAAAATTAATCATACTCCTACTTCATGTACTATTTACCTTACTTGACTTCATATAATATTTACCTCATCAATCATTGAAGTCGACAAATATTGGACCAGACAAAAAGACAATTCCTTAATCTAGACACGTTTATTGTCGCTTTTATGTTGAATGTGGTCACCCTCATATTTAGTGTAGTCTTCCATCTGGTAAGTTCTTACGCTTATTTCAAACGTGTGGAATTCAAACCGAGTATGATCATGAAGGAGTGCATTATTAGCAACTAATGCTTAAAGTTTTTTTTTTTAAATTTTGTTAACTAGTATAATTCAAAGTATATTTTGTAATTGACAATATTGTTTAGAGCTTTCATTGATAAATATTTTGAATTTAAGCAAATAATTAATGGTTGGTCCTAATGGTCCTTCCAAAAATAGTTAATTGTTGGTCCTATTGGTCCAAAAAATACAATGACATGTCGAGGCACGTTCTCATATATTTTATAATGTGTCACTGACCCTTTTTCCTTTAGTGTTATTTTGCAATATTAATGTTGATTACGCATTTAATCTTAAATTATTATTTTTCTTCATTTTAGAAAAAAAGAACACCAATTAGTGGATGAGTAGGACGTGTTAAGTCATCAATTCACTTTCGATGGACCCTTCTTGGCGAAATATTATCTAATCACGAACAATCATTTGGAGAATGAAAACACAAGAATCATGCTCATTCTCACGACATGACTCTTATTATGTAATATATACAGTATTTTTTTACTATAATATTGTCTGTTTAGATCCACAAATAGTCATTATGAGATTAGCCTAAACCAATTGTATTAGATAGAAAGTAAGAGCGGAGGTTCTACTTATAAAACATGCATTTTTTAATTTAATAAATAACTTGATATTGTGCGCATTCACTACATTGATTTTGACATAATTTAATTTGAGGTGAAGATTGGTCTTTGACTGAATTGACGAACATGCATTATAGATCTTCTTTATAGAATTCATATTCAGATGGAGATTGTGAGAGTTTAATGTGATCTGAATTCTAATTTGATCAGATCGATGAGTCAATGGTAAAATATCATCATTTTTCTATAAATTAATAAAAGTTAGAATATCAAAATTCAGCAGTTGTATTCTGATTTTCATAGTAGATTTGTTTTTATACTCGTAGTTTTTTTCTCGAAAGAGTTTTTCGATATAAATCTTTTGTCTCTCAACAGAAAATAAAGGCATAAGCTTCTAAATTCCATCTAGCTGTCTTATGCAAGAAAACTCTAGGGGGGCCCTCTAGCTGTGAGACCTATAATGTTATTTTCACACCCGTAGTTTCAATAATTTAAATGTTAACAATGACGTTTGACCACCCAATTTCTCTTACATTTGTTTTATTTATTTTTAATTTTAATGTAGTTTATGTCATATAATAATTGAATAATATTTATTAACTATTAAAATTAATAAATAATTTTTAAAAATTTAGTTTATGAACCATTACATGGTAAGCTCTCGTGTAAAAAAAATCAATCGAACAACAGTGTTATTTAAATATGTCAATCGATAAAACTAAAAATTTAAAATATTAATTAAAAAATACTTTTAATTATAAAATGTTTATTGATAATTATGTTAAAAATAAAAACTTCTTTTTACTAGTAGACACAAGAGTCTATCGCAACAACCAAAATCCCCAATGGAACTTTCCAAACTCTTTAATTCATCGTCTCTCTTGGCAATTTATTTCTATGCAATTCGAGGTTTTGATCGAGGTTTCACCCCAAGGAGGAATGATCGGTAATAATAATAATAATAATAATAATAATAATAATAATAATAATAATAAAGTTAAAAAGGCATTATTTTTTTAATATGAATGCGATGTTACAGGTTGAGAAACCTAAACTATTTATCGTTGTTAATGTGAGTAGCTGAGCCGTGGCAGCTGCAAAATTATTACCCGTCCTTCCACATTTATTACAAGGCCTTTCCGAAATGAGGGCTATAAATATTAAAATTAAAATATAATGTTGTGTCACGTCAATTTATTTGTAGTTTTTTTTTTACAAAATATATTATTATTTTATATGGTTTCTAGTACATGTACGAGAGACCAACCCAGACATCAAGTGTCTCCGCCGAATGGTCGAGTTATGGTAGAGTTGGTACAAAAGACAAAGTTCGAAGCCTATATCACTGCAGTGTGAGAGTTTAATCCTCTAATGTTAAGATTTCTCCTTGTGGTGCCAGATACGGGCCTCTTATTTCTGGGCTGCTGAGTCACTGTGATTTACCCCCTCACATGTTGTCTGTCAGATGCGTAAGGGCCGTGAGGGCGAGAGATTTCGAATTTTGGTACAAAGTGTCTCCACTTAACTACTGACATTAATTGACATCAATTTATCCGATTTTCTTAATTTAAGTGAAGCTTGCATGTTATATACTACTTATAAGTAGTAAAAAAGTGATTAATTTTAATAATGAGCAAAATATAGAAAGATTATGAAAAGAAATGTGGTGTTCATGTTCTAAAAGGTTATCGCTAGGAAAGATTAATGAAAATATTTTTTTGCTAGGTGAAAATTTTTAATACTTTAAAGAAATTATTGAATGACCAAACTTATAATTATTGAGTCTGATTGGATCAGTTAAAAAATTATTATTTTTAGTATATTTTAATTATTAGTTAATAAGTTTATCGACTTTTTATTTTTTTTTTTGCCAAGAAAAAATAAACTATCCTGGTAATATATATTCAATTAAAATATAAAAACGAAAGATCTGACTAAAAATAGTTTTATTTTTTAATGTTTTGAATAATATAATAGAAAATTATAATTAATTTTTTTTTATTTTTTTAATTTAAAAAAATAATAGAATAATCGATTTTAAAGATTATTATTTTAAAATTTTAAATTAAAATAACATCACTAAAAAAAACTACAACCGACCCAACTCAAAATTTTTCGAGTAATGTCAGAAAATCAATTTTGGGTTTTGGATTCATATTTCAATATTGAACCAAAGATTGATTTGGTCGGTTCTAATTAGCTAAAAATTGATCCAATCCGATCCATGCTCATTTCTAAGACGGGCACCAACTTGAAATTTCTCCATAAAAAATAGCTTACAAAATGCTCCAACAAAACATGAATCCCTTGTGTGTTCTTCAAGAGACTCACTTGATATCCCTCCAAAGACCTTCATCTTTCTTCCCACTAAACCATGGCCACTCCCCTTCTTATTTCGGAAAACTACCCAAAATCGGAGAGCCATCGGCGACATGCCGACTTCCATCCGACTATATGGGGAAATCATTTCACCTTGTTCAATTTCGAGTCCTTGGTATGCATGTGATTCTTCTATTGTTTATTTTTTCATGTTCTTTCCATTCATAGGAAGTTAATAATGTCAACCAAGAGTGGGCAAAACTGAATTGAAATCGTGTCTTGGTTCTAATTTTTAAAAAACCGTGATTTATGGGCCGGTATCGATTTTTAGCAGTAAAAAACCGTAAAACCGGAGTAGGGACCGTGAGTAAAAAAAGTTCTAAAATCAAGTAAAATTTGACTCAAACCTTAATAAAATCCGATATAAATCCTTAAATTTATTATAAACTCGTCCAATTACTTAAAACTCAACTCAAGTATGATAAAAAATATATATATTTTATTATTATATTTTATTTTTTAATATAAAATAAAACTAGGTTAAAATTAGAATGTGGCCGCAACCGTTAATTCTTGGTGGGAGTTCAAAAAATCCACCCCTAATGTCAACCAAGACGTCTTCGTTTCTTTTCAAATATTGTAAGTGAAAAATATGCTAACCCATCGTTATTGATATCCTCTAAAATACTTCGTAGAAGTTAGAGCAGAAAGTTGAACAGATTGAAACCCTAAAAGAAGAAGTAAGGAATGTGTTGAAAGCTCCTCAAAAGCCACCACAGAAACTAAACTTGTTCGATTCAATCCAACTGTTAGGAGTTGCAGATCACTTCCAATCAGAAATCCAAGACTCGTTGGACAATATGAACAAGACTTATGTGGACTCTTTCTTGGATGAAAAAGATCACAATCTTGGCTCAGATTCTCTTCTCTTCCGATTGCTCAGACAAGAGGGTTACAAAGCTTCGACCGGTAAGTACGAGGAAAATTTCAACTTTTGATGTCTCTTGGATATCGCTTGTGTATCATTTGTTCGATAAATTTGAACAGAAATCTTCGAGAAATACACCGATAGTGAAGGAAAATTCAAAGAAAGCCTCGTTTTCGACGTGATAGGGCTATTGAGTTTGTATGAAGCAGCACATTTTAGTGTTCATGGCGAAGATATTCTCGATGAAGCGCTTAACTTTACGACACGAAAACTTAAAGCCATTGTAGGTGAATTAATCTACCCTCTTTCCGAAGAAGTAAATCATGCTCTAAAGCACCCTCTTCGACGCGGCATGTTGAGGCTCGCAACGAGACACTTCATGTCAATTTACGAGGAAGATCCGGCTCGTATCGATGTCCTTCTCGCAATTGCTAAACTCGATTATAACATGTATCAAAAACTACACCAGGGAGCTTGCGGAAATCTCTCGGTACACAAACCGACAATTCTTTTCTTCGAACTTCAAATTATTATTGCATAAATAACACTGATAAATCTATATGATTTCCAAAAAAAAGGTGGTGGGAGGACTTAGACTTCCGAAGCATGCTACCCTTTACGAGAGATAGAATTGTTGAGTGTTATTTTTGGGGTTTGATGATTGTCCCCGAGCCTCAATACTCGGTTCTACGAAAGTTCATGGTAAAATTCATCAAAATGACCTCAATTCTGGACGATATATACGACGTCCATGGCACTGTTGAAGAAATTATGATTTTAACTGATGCCTTTAATAGGTTCGACGCATAAAAAAACTATGACCACTATATCGTTAGTAGATAAAAAAATGATTTTTTTACATCGTTGATTAAAATTTTAGGTGGGATATTAGCGCTCGAGATCAACTTCCGGAGTATCTTAAATCTTTCTACCTCTATGTGCTAAGTCTTTGTGATGATTTCAGAAGAGAGAACGGAATCGAGAGCGAATCATTTCAAATGCTTCGCGCAAAACATGGGGTAAGAATTCTTGCATAAACTCAACAAGCAAGTGGATTAACCTAAATATATTTGAACTTATTTGTATAAATACATAAAACCACAGATGAAGCTACAGGCAAATGTCTACTTTGGGGAAGGAAATTGGTATCACGCAGACCATGTACCCACCATTGATGAGTATTATGAGTTTGCTTTGCCATCAACTTGTTGTCGATTGTTTTCGGCCATAGCCTATCTCGGCATGGGAGATGTCATCCCGAACAAGGCGTTTGATTGGATATTTACACAGCCAAAGATTATTCGCGGGGCTGAAATCATTGGAAGACTCATGAACGATATAGTGTCGCACAAGGTATAAACGAACACATCGATATGAAAATAATTATCCTAAGGGGAATTCAAGTGAAAGTTGCATTTTTCTCGTAGTTTGAGCAAGCCCGAGGCCACACGGCACAGCTATGGAATGTTACATTAAACAACACAAAGTTTCCGAGGAAGAGGCTCGCAAAATTCTCGAGAAGCGAGTCGATGATGCGTGGAAGGACATAAATGGGTCTTGTTTGAAACCCACCGAGTTCTCGATGACTGTGTTTTCGCCCGTTATTAATATTGCTCGGGCATGCCATGTCTACTCTAGGGAAGAGGACGGATACACGATCTCTGCCGGAGGAACCAAAGGTTATATCAGTTCTCTAGTTGGATCCTGTAACGCTTTGAAACTTGATAGTGTTTTCTGATATGATGCAGTAGAATGAAGAAACGTGAAATGTCTTGCAATAATGAAGTAGGAAACAATTGTTTGTATGGTGCTTTTCTTTTTCCTTAAATTTAGTCTCTTACCCTGTAATCTACTTAAGGATAAGAGATGCCACGTGGAATATAACTACTTTTATACAAAACATATTTTACTCTTCTTAATGTTGTAGAATTGTAAATCCCTAATGTTATTACTGTTATGGGCTGAATCCTCACAATCAATGACATATTGAGTCGTCCTTGTCTTCATGGGACAGGTCGTTACAATCCAACTCACTTAAAGAGAATCTCACTTTCTTGTCAGTACAGTTGACACACTTCTGATTGGACAGACTCATATACTATTTATAATGTCTTCTAGTGCTCCCAATATAATATTGTCTGCTTTGGGTTGGAACATTTGTAAATTCTTTCTTGGAACCTTGGTTCTTCCGATTCCTTTCTTCTTGATTTATTTCATTCTCTTTGAG
>QAOC01051073.1:0-42219 GCA_003255005.1 Begonia fuchsioides | reverse complement strand
TATAAGATCATTCTCATTGTGATCGAGAGAGTAGTTTTTCGAATCATTCTCGAAAAACTTCAAGTTATTATTTGTGAGTAATTGTAAAGGGGTGACACCTCTTAGAAAGAAGAGTCAATCATAGTAAAGCTCGAGGTAGAGAGGAAAGATCTTCAAGGAGGAACCTTGAAGCGCGGACGTAGGCAAGGTTGGCCGAACCGCGTTAACAATCTCAGTGTTATCCCTCTTTCCCTTAAACTATTTAATTATTGTTTGTGCCTAGTTATTTAATAGATAAATAAATTTTAAGAGAGAGACGAAGAATTTGTATTAAACATACAAAATATCTATTAACCTAATTCAACCCCCCCTACTTAGGTTAAACACGATCCTAAAATCTTAATGGATCAAGCCTAAAGTCAACCGAAGATCTTCCTGAAACTAATCCAAGACGTCCGTCTGATCCAAGGTCTTAGATTAATTCTTTCTCATTTTATTTTTAGTTTTTATTTTTAAGTTTATTTAAGTGTATCAGCTTTCATTGGACAGGCAGAGAGAATTTTTAGTAAATATTGTGTATTGCACCTTCTTCCTAACCTGTCGAAGCTCCCTCCGACGTATACTTCTCCGGTGAGTCATATCTGGCCGAGAACGTCAACCCTCTCACGTACGATTGGTGCGTCACATTCGAGTGCGGGCGAGGTCTACCGAGGAGAACACTTTGATTGCTCAAGTGTTCAAATTGTCTAGCCATCTACATTCAAAAACTCTAAAGAGTCCATCCCCTCAATTGAGCGATCACCCCTTCACCACACTTATCCGATGTCACCATATTTCCACCTCCCGAGCCATTCCCATATTTTACCGAGCAATCTCTACTTTCATTCGAACACTCCCCATTATTTCTTATCTAATTCGCTTCCGCAACCCAACCCCACGAAAGGCAAGAGCCAAATTCCCGTTTGCCGTACGCAACCCAAACCCGATCCCGGCGTAACGCATTTTTCTGACCACGGTGCGTCGAACTACAAGGAAGCCACATCATCTTGGTATCAGAGCAATAAGGTCCCAAGAACCAATTTTTCTTCCTCCCCTACCAAATTTTTTTGCCCACCAAATTTTTCCTCACTCCCACCAAATTTTTCCTCACCCCGCGCATTTTTTTTATTATGTTTTTCACCCCCGCAGCAATTCTTGAATTATGACTTGCAGCGGTACAATTCATGTGGTCAACCGCAGCAAAGCAAGTACGAGCGGGCGTTCCACGATCGCCGAGCCAAGTACCTGAGAGGGGCCGAGGCTCTTGACGATCCGGCGAGTCCTATTGAGCCGACTTTACCAGGACAACAACCAACGTAAAAATCTTTTTCACAGCCGTTGTTGGATCAAGGAGAAAGTGTGCTCCTTTATCATTCCCCATATTTTACCGAGCCATCTCTACTTTCATTCTATCATTCCCCACAAAATGCCACAAGCCAAAATCCCGTTTGCCGTACGCAACCCAAACCCGAGCCCCGCGTACCGCATTCTTCCGACCACGGTGCACCGACCCGCAAGGAAGCCATATCAGGTCCTCAATAAGCTTCCCAAAGTTTGATTGACCACCTTGGTTTGCCCATCAGTTTGGGGATGGAAGGAGGTGCTAAAAAGAAGCTCGGTTCCCACCCTTTTCCATAGGGTCTTCCAAAAAGCACTCAAAAATTTTGTGTCACGATCCGAGACAATGGACTTTGGAACACCATGCAAATGCACCACCTCTTTGAAGAACAACTCGGCAACATGATTAGCTTCATTGGTCTTGTAACATGCTAGGAAATAAGCCATCTTTGAGAACCAGTCAACCACCACCATGATGCAATCCTTTGCCCTACAAGTTCCAGGAAGACCTAGGACAAAGTCCATGATCAATTACACCCAAGGATGACTAGGGATGGGTAGAGGCATATAAAGGCCTTTAGGAAGTACCCTACTCTTTGCCTTTTTACAAATGATTCACTTCACCCTATGCAGATCCCGAAATAGGTGTGGCCAAAAGAAGTGTTCTTTTAAGGATTCCAAATTCTTCTTCTCCCCGAAATGACTAGCCAAGCCGCCACCATGAGCTTCCTTGATTAGAGACTCTCGGATTCCTCCACAAGGAATGCAAAGTTTCCCTCCTTTGAAAAAGTAGCCATTCATGAGATGATAACCACACTCAACCTTTTTCGAACTCAAATCATACCAATGGCCGAAATCTTGGTAATCCTTATAAGCTTCCTTGATCCAATCAAAACCAAAGAAGTTTGTAGAAAGTTCGGTTAAGAGAACAAACCTCCTTGAGAGAGCATCAGCAACCACATTGCTTTCTCCCTTCTTATAGTTAATGATGTATGAGTATCTTTCAAGAAACTCCACCCACTTTACATGCCTTCTATTCAATTTTCCTTGGCTCTTAATATGCTTGAGAGCTTGATGGTTGGTGTGGATGATAAATTCCTTGGATAAGTGCTTCCAAACTTCCAAAGCCTGGATAACCGCATAGAATTCCTTATCATAAGTTGAATAATTCAAGGTGGCACCCTTTAGCTTCTCACTAAAATAAGCTAGGGTCTTCTTTCTTGCATAAAGACCGCTCCAATTCCTAATTCGCATGCATCACATTCTACTTCAAAAACTTTGTGGAAGTCAGGAAGCATAAGCATGAGGGCTTCACAAAGCTTGAGCTTGATTAACTCAAAGCTATCTTTGGTTCAATGCTCCAAGGTTCAGGGTTTAGGGTTTAGGGTTTCGGGTTTCCAAGTTCAAGGTTTAGGGTTCAAGAGTTAATGGTTCATGGTTATAGGGTTCCAAGTTTAGTGGTTCAAGGTCCAGGGTGACGAGTTCTGATATGATTTGGTTAAGGAATGAAGGAAGATAAGAAAGGTGTTGGTTTAGATTCGGCTTGATGAAAAATACAGGATTTTTAGGTGTTATTGTGATAAGTGGATCTCGGGTTGCATATGGAGTTTGCAGCTGAAATTTGAAGGGTTTGTTATGAAACGAGAGTAGAGCATATCATCCAAAAATTAGAGTAATAGCTTTATGGAATCAGGAGTTATACAGATGGGAGTATTGGGTGGTAAATTTTGATGGACGAAGGGATTCAAGGGGATGGTTCAGAAAATTGGATGGTGACCAAGGATGGTGAAGAGCTAATGGGGATTACACGCTTACCCTAAGTCCACGGGAAAGTGGCTGAAGACGTGTAGCATGGCCTAACTCACCCTAGCTTGGAAGGGGAGCAAAAACCTTGAAGAAACTCTCGAAGATTGCCGAATATGACTCACCGGAAAATACCGAGTCTTGGAGGGAGAACCGACCAAGGAGTGGAGAGGCAAAAAGCACTCTTTCTATTTCAAAATGTAACTAATCAAAACTTAGGTAACAAGATGAATTAAATACCCCCCCCCCCCCATGGGTCCGACTTGTACCCGATTTGGTCTTCTCTTGGGTCACGTCCTTGATCTTCTTTCCATGACCTTCTAAGCTTGAAAACGGCTTTGTCTCGACCTCTATTTCCCATGTGAGGAGATGTTTGGGTTGCTCCAAGTCTTTCGGAGTAGGTCTCTCCAAAATAATTCCGTGCACTTCACTTCCTATAAAAAAAAGCAAATTTATTTGAAAACTCCTTGGAACCTTGGAACCATTTCTTTGAAACCTCGACTCTTGAACCCTAACGTCTAAACCCTAGAACCCTAAAACCTTGAACATTGAACCCTGAAACGCTGAATCTAAAACCCTAAACCTTGAAACCTTGAGCCCTAAATTATAGAACCATGAATCCTAAACCATGGAACCCTGAACCTTAGAACTCTTAACTCTAAACAATAAACTCTATACCATGGAACCCTGGAAATCTGAAACCTTAACCTTGGAACCCTGAACCCTTGAATGCTTCACACTGAACCCTAGAACCTTTCAATCCAGAACCCCAAACCCTTGAACTATGAATCCTTGAACCCTAATTTTTAGACACTATAACCCTTGGAACCCTTAACCTTTATCTTTGAACAATGAAACTCTTAAACCCTTTAACCCTGAACTCTTAAACCTTGAACGGTAAACTTTGAACTCTTAACCTTGGAACCTACCTTTGAACCAGAAACCTTAGACACTGGAACCCAACAACCCTCAACTCTAGATCGTATACCAATGGAACCATAAACCTTTGAAACCCTAGAACCTTGAAACTTTGGACCCTTAATCCTAAACCCTAGAACCCTAAACTCTAGAAACGTATTCATGGAACCCTAGAACCTTGAACCTTTGAACTCTTAAACATGAACCCTTAGCCCTAGACTCTTGAACACTAAACCCTAAACTTTGGACCCTAGAAGCTCTTGAACCATGAATCCTAACTTTTAACCGTCAAACCCTTGAAACTTATAACTTGAACCCTGAACCTTGGAACCCTAAACCCTTAACCTTGAATCATGGAACCATGGACCTTAAACCTTGAAACCCTAGATCGTGGTACCTTGAACTCTGACTGTAGAACAGTTGAACCCGCAACCCTTAAACACTGGCTGTGGAACTATGAACCCTGAACCCTTAAACCTTAAACCATAGAACCATGAACCATGAACCATGAATCCTAGAACCTTGGAACTCTGATCCTTGAAAGCCTAAACCTTGAACCTTGAAACTCTAGAACCGTGAATTGTGAAGCCTTGAACTCTAAACCCTTCACCTTGAACCCCTAGTACCCTAGAATCTTAAAGCCTGAACTCTGGAATCCTATAACACTTCACCCTAAACCGTGGAAAGCTGGAACCCTTTAATCATGAACCCTAAATCCATAACTTTCAACCTTAGAACTCAAACCTTGGAAAAGTTAAATCCTTTAACCCTTGACCTTGGAACTCTACTAGGCTAAACCTTGAAACCCTAAACCTTAAACCTTTAAACCTTGCAACCTTGGAACAATGAACCTTAGAACCCTGAACCTTGAACCTTGAAATCCTGACCCAACCTTGGAACCCTTAACCCATGAACCCCTAGAAACCTTAAACCATGGAACCCTGAACCCTAAACCGTTAACCTTTAAACCACGTAGTAGCCAAGGCCTTCTAGATTGAATAAGTTGAAATGAGGTTACAGCTGTATCGGGAGTCCTAGAAATGAATTACAAAACAAGGACAACCTCAACAACAGGGAAAATGGTGGCTTGCATTTGTGAAGGACTATGAATTTGAGATCAAGTACCACCCCAGAAAGGCAAATGTGGTCGTTGACGCCCTTAGTAGAAAATCGTCAACCAGAATGTATCAATCGAGGCTCATTCTTCTATATTCTCAATGCTAAGAAGGGATATATGAAAGAAGATGTAGTAAAACATGTCGAATTATGCCATGTATGACAACAGGTCAAGGCCGAACACCAAAGGCCTGCCAGAATGTTGGAATGTTTGCCAATCCCGAAATCGAAATGAGAACACATAGTGATGGACTTCATATTTGGATTGCCAACCATAGCCAAAGGACATGACACTATATGGGTTATGGTGGATAGGCCCACCAAATCGGCCCATGCGTTGTCGATTAAATTAAGCTCTGGTATGGATAAGTATGCAGAACTTTATATCCAAGAAGTTATAAGGCTGCAAAGAGTTCTGGTGTCCATAGTTTTGGATAGAGATCCAAAATTTACCTCCAAATTTTGGAAGAGTTTACAAAAAGAAATGGGGACCGAGTTAAGCCGAAGCACGACATTTCATCCCCAAACCGACACCTAAACGGAGAGAAAGATTCAGATCCTAGAGGCTATATTAAGCTGCTACCCTTAGTGGAATTCACGTACAACAACAACTACTGATCCACAATTGGAATGGCGCCCTATTAATCTTTATATGACTGGAGGTGTAGCTTGCCATTATACTGGGACGAAGTCAGAGAAGCCCAATTCTATGGCCTTGAGATCATACAGCAAACCAAGGATCAAGTAAGAGTGATCTAAGAAAGGATGAAGATAGCTCAAAGTTGACAAAAGAGCTATGCAAATCAAAGAAGAAGGGATCTGGAATTTGATGTAGGAGATGATGTTTTCCTAAACACTTCCATATAAAAGAAATACTTTAATACTTCAATATTTAACAAAAATTTCTATATAAAAAAATTTTTAAACACTTCCATCTTAAAGTCAAAAATTCTAAAAGTAATGAGAGTTGTTACAAGATGAAACTACAACAACAAGAATTTCTTGATTTAAAATCATAAAGAGAAAGTCATGAATCTTAGACCCCAAAGGTTGGAACAAATACTGGGTTTGAATTTTGTAATAGAGCAGTTTCTGTGTTACAGTCATATCATGCCTTGGAAGAGCATAAATGGTAAAGTATTCTTCTACAAAGTTGTAGTAGCCATCAAGATAAGAATATTGATATGTAGATCAATTCCATTAGACTTTTGGAGAGGAAGTTATGTTTTTTTAAAGTTACCAAAGGAAAACCGGAATATAGAATTATGGATTTTGAGCAATGTTCAGTATTTCGTATATTTGATTATGTTAAACTCATAATTTGAAAGTTAAGTCTTCTAAAAAATTACACAAGACTCAATAAGAAAAATATTATTTTTTTCAATTATTGAAATCCTAGTTGTGGAACGAAAGTTATAAAAATTTTAAAAGGGGTCACCCCTTGAAACTCTTTGATTTTATTAAGGGTCGACACCTTTAATGAGAGGTCGACATCTTATTGCTGAAATTAACTTTTCAATGAAATTTTAGGATAGTCAATCCATGATTAATTAAGAATGGACCAATAGGTAAGTGCCACGTGAAAAGGATGATGACACCTCATGCATGAAGAGGTGGTGAGCTTGGATGGTCACACCTCATGCTTGAACCACATGACTCTTCACCTTCCAAAGGGATAAAATTTGTTTGAGTCATCAGCTATTAGCCATCATGACCCTTAACTCTCTCTCACAACTATCTCTCCTCTCTAAAATCCTCTCCAAATACGTGTGAGAAAAATTAGGGTTTGAAATCAAAGTATGAGGTTTTAGTGTTTAGAACAAGAATTTTGGTATTTAAAGGTTAGAAGTGCAAGGAGGAAGGAAGACCATGAACTTAACCTTGAGGTACAGAGTTTGTTATTCAACAGCACCTACTTTTTTTCGAGGTTAGATTATAAGTGATGGAAATGGCGTTATATGGTTAAAAATGCATGAAATTGTAAAGATAGTTTATGGGTATACAGATTATAAGTCATGTTACCCGGTTTCTGGATAACAAGTTTTACAAAATGTTCGACTTAGAAATTGGTCATGATGTCTTTTAATGAAGTATAGCAAACACGTTAAGGTTGAAATTGGTACCTTAAGTGAATGCCACAAGTTTCTGGTGAAACAGGGTATTCTGAGTTTGGCTTATATTGTTTTATTTTATGATGCTAAACCTATTGCTTTAGGCTCATAGGTTTTGCTTTGTGATGTAGGTGATGAAGATGAAGGTGAGAGACTTAGCCCTCCCTGTTTGATGTAATGATCATGTCATGGAGGAGGCAGATCCGATGAGGGAAACATGAATTGTTAAGTGTTTTAAAAGTTTAGTTTTGTTAAATGATGCTGTGTAAAGGTGTTTATTATGTATGTTACAAGTTCTGATTAAACTATATGTTATATGAGCTTTGCGGTATTTTTTATGGATATTTTGATTAACAATGTCTTATTTAAAGTAAAATTTGGGTTTACTATGATTTCTAATTAAAGTCTTCCTCTGTGTTTTCACAAAAAAGAATTCAAGAGAAACATTTTTAAAGAAAGAAACATTTTACCGCGATCATTTTTTAAGTAAAGGTTTACGGGTGTGACACCTGAACCATGGAACCTTGGAACACTAAAACCCTTTAACCTTAAACAATAAACCTTAAACTCTTGAACCCTTAAACCTTAAATTCTGAACCCTAAAAGTTGAACCTGAATCTTGGAACCCCTAACCATGGAACTCTGAACTCTTTAACACTAAACCATATACTGTGAACGTTGGAACCAATTCACATAGTAATTGTGGAACATTAAATCCTAAACCTTGAACCTTGGAACCTTGAACTGTGAACCCTAGAACCTTGTATCTTGAACTCTAAACTTTGGAACCCTCAACCCAAGAACCTTAAATCATTGAACTTTAAACCCTAAACCCTAAACATAAACACTAAATGTAACGACTCGATTCCCGAGTCACCGCTTACTTGCTTTACTTACTTACTTACTTACTTACTTTCTTACTTACTTTACTTGCTCGGAGGCGACCCGAGAACCGGTCTGTTACTGCTTTCTTACTTACTTACTTTACTTTCAAAAGTGGAATACTTGTTATTTTATTTTCTGAAAACTATCTTTAACTCATAAAATAGTATGCAAGGAAAACCGTCGAATAATTAAAAACATACATTTGAATTCCACCTTCAAATAAAATACATAATCATTTATTAACTTAAAACATATAGCGGAAGACAATTACAAAAAAAAAATTCATTTCATTTTCAAAACATTGGTAATCTATCACACCAAAATAAGGGTATACATCTTAATTACATCTTCAAAACATTCAAAACATTTTATATTCTAACTGCGTGTGTCATACATCACTCCCCGTCGGTCATCGCTCAATAAACCGTATCATTTGAACACTCTTCTCCTCTAACTCCTTGATCAGTCACTTGCACACTTTCCTCCATTACATTCCCTACATTGCAAAGCCTAAACTATGAGCCTAAAGCTCAGTAAGTAGCATAGCTATAAAATGCAATGCATGAGTATGCTATGTTGTTGATAAAACAATGCACATTTCCATTCCGTCCTTTATTACGTTATTCTTGCTTATCGATCCGGCTCTGCACCTCGTGGTTCCACCCAGTCCTCGAGACCGAGCTCTCCACCTCGTGGTTCCACCGGTCATTTCCTTATCGATCCGGCTTTGCACCTCGTGGTTCCACCAAGTTCTTGAGACCGAGCTCTCATCCTCGTGGTTCCACCGGTCATTTACATTTTTATTCTTGTTTATCAATCCAGCTTTCCACCTCATGGTTCCACCCGGTCCTCAAAACCGAGCTCTCCACCTCGTGGTTCCACCGGTCATTTACAGTTTTATTCTTGCTTATCGATCCAGCTCTCCACCTTGTGGTTCCACCCATTCCTCGAGACCAAGCTTCGCACCTCGTGGTTCCACCGGTCGTTTACATGTTCAAATATTCAAGTTCTTAATTCATCGCAGACAAAACATAATCAGTGTCCCATACCACCAATCATATCTCATTTACCTCCAACTACGTTGTAAAACCATGCATGAAAATAGTTCATAGACATTTTGTAAAACCATGATGCATGACCATGTGACTATGAAAACATCACTTAAATCACATCACATAACATGAAAATGAGCATACATGTCGAAACATGTCATGAAAACAAACATGCAACACACATCAAACATAATCTTAATCTTTGCAATGTAGTCCCACTTAAGGGCCAAACCATCTTAATGCAAACTTACCTTAGCTGATTTCTTGAATCAATCCACTTGAGTCCCTTTTTTAATCCAATAAATGACCTAAATATATAAATCATATACGGATCAGAATTTGCATAAAGTCTTAACTTTCTATTCCAATTTCAAATGACTATAACTTCCTCGTTAATGATCCATTCTTTATGATTAAGGTGTCAAATTGTTCCTTAAGAAGTCTACTATAACTTCTTAGAAGACACCAAATTCAAAAAACTAATGCATGTCAACTTATATGGAAAAATCAGAGAGCATTCACTGTTTGTTGAGTCGACCCAAACTGTAAGGGGTCTTCCCATGTCGACAAAACAGAGACCGTGTGTCTTTTATTTGACAATCGGTCAACCCAAACTATAAGGGGTCGACCCAAACTCTCCCCAGTTTCCGTACACTGACTTGCGATGCCCATAACATTGTCTACACAGCTCTGAATTGAGTGATTTCAACGGCTATGAATTGCTCTAAGAGCCTACTTTAACTTTTGTTTAAGATTTTAACTCAATTTCGTGCTAAAATTTGACCAAATCTCAAAAACCCTAACCTTGCGCATAATTAACCGATTTCGTAGAAATTAACATGAAATCATTTGTATTTATCCACCAACCCAACCAATACATCATATTATCCTTACTGAACTTAAAAGAAAATTAGAGAATAGAATAATACCTTGAACTTCAGCCTTCACGAATTTACTTGGGATTTTCTACTTCACCTCTCTTGAAATAACTCACTTACTCACTCAAGGACGCCTAAACTCACCCTTTTTCTTCCTCAACACCTTTCTTCTTTGAAAAATCTCACTCTCCTTTGTGGTTAGAGCAACAAAACGGGAGAAATTGGAAGAGGGTTCGTGGCTGGGAGAAAGATATGGCAGCCCATGCCTTTTATGTCCTTTATTAACCATAACAATATTTCCTTCAAGTCCACCAATGAAAACTCTACATGTTTTGGTTGACTTTTCAACGGCATGTATGAATGTGTCGACCGCTCGTCCAATTGTGTCGACCTAATCTATTCCCGAGAGTCATTTGTGTCGACCGCTCGGTCCTGGGGTCGACCGGAAACATACTAAAGGACTATTTTGTGTCGACCCCTCTCTGATCCTGGGGTAGACCGAAAGCGTTGCAGATGGTCCTATTGTGTCGACCCCTCCTAAATCCTAGGGTCGACCTAAAAACATAATTGTGTCGACCCCTCTTCAATCCTGGGGTCGACTGAAAGCATTATAATTGTGTCGACCCCTCTCTGATCCTGGGGTCGACCGAAATCATTCATTGTGTCGACCCCTCTTCGATCCTGGGGTCGACCAAAACTTCCATTTGTGTCGACCCATCCTAAATCCTGGGGTCGACCGGATCTTACTTGAAGGTAATCCTTTACTGTATTTAACCCATCTTACTTCATTACTTTACTTAAATCGAGCAACCATCAAATAATGTACTTCAAACAAACACCAATCAAACCCAAACACTTGGGCCGATGCATGGTGTGATACACCCCAGACAGAGTATTCTTCTTCCAATTATTCATAATCGTAATCAACATTCAAAAAGAAAAATCTTAAACACTTTAATTTTAAAATCATAATTCTTACAATAAACGAGGGTTGTTACACTAAAACCTTGGAACCCTAGACCATTAAACCCTTGAACAATAAACCTAAAACCTTAAACCCTTAAACCCTTGAACTCTAGAACCTCAAACCTTAAACTTTGGAATCCTATATCCCGATCCTTGAACCCTGGAACCCTGAATCTTTAAACAAAAACCACAGAACCCTAGAACCCTATAATAGTGGTATCCTGAACCCTAAACCTTTAACACTAGAATCTTGGAACCCCTCAACCCTAGAATCCCCGAACCCTACAACCCTTGAACTTTTTATCCTTAACCTTTTAACCTTGAACCCTGGAGCGCTGGACCCTTAAACCCTGAACCCCTAGACCGTAACCATGAACCTTAAACCTTGAACCTTAAACCTTGAACCTTAAACCTTTGAACCCTCAACCTAAGAACCCTAGACCTAGAACCTTGAACTTTGGAACCTTGAACACTAGAACTTGGAACCCTAGAACCCTAAATCCTAGACTCAGCTGAACCCAACAATGTTGGAACCCAAGAACTCAAAACCCATAACCCTAGAACTCTTAACTCTAAAACCCCGAACCCTAAAATCTAGAACCTTGAATATTGAAAGCCTAAATCTTGAATCTTCGAACCCTGAAACCTTGAACCCTTAACCATGGAACCTTGAACCCTGGACCCTTCAAGCCTAAACCGTGGAACCGTGAACCCTGGATTCCTGAACCCTTGAAGCTTGCAGCCCTAGAACCCTTAACCCTTAACCCTAAAATCTATAACCCTTAAACCTGAACCTTGAACTCTGGAACCCCAAATGCTGAAATCCTTAACCTCAGACCATCATTTAAATCCCCCCCCTAGAAGTTGAACCTTGAAACTTGCACCCTAGAACCGCTTAAATCCTAAACCCCTGAACCTTGGAACCGTGAACCTTGGAACCCTAAACCCTAAACCCTTAACCATGGAACCCTAGAACCCTACACCCTTGAACATAAGAAGCCTTAACCCTAGACCCTAAAAAAGTAAACCCTGCAACTCTCAAACTCTGAACCCTTGAAACCTGGAACCCTGTAACCTTGGAACCTTAAACCCTTGAACTAAAAAATTTTGAACTTTGAACATTGGAATCCTAAACCCAAAAATCTTGAATCTTGGAACCCTATAAGCCTAGAAACCTTGAACTTCAAATCCTAAAACCTTTGAACTCTAGAACCTTGAAACCTAGACCTTAGAACCTTGAACCTTGGAACCCTCAACTCTCAACCCTGTATACTAGAACCTAAAAACTTAAACCCTACAACCATGGAACCTAGGAACTCTGAACCCTTAACTTTAGACCTTAGAACCCTAGAACCATGTAACCTTGAAACTTTAAACCCGAGAAAACTAAACTTGGAACCCTGAACCTTGGAACCCTAAACACTTAACTCTGGAACCCTAAAATCCTACCAAAATTTCAACCCTTTATCAGAGACCCTGGAAATAATCATGAACCCTGAGCCCTTGAACCCTAACCTTAAATCCTAAATCTTAAAACCATATAACCCTAAATCGTGAACCCCAAACCTAGAACCGTGAACCTTAAAACTTTAAACTTTTGAACTCTTAAACCCTAATCCCAAAACCTTGCACCCTTGATCCCTAATACCTTGTAACCTTGAAACTGTAAACCCTCAAAACCAAGATTCATGTACCTTGGAACGCTAGACCTTGGAACCCTGAACCCTAAACCCTAAACCCTAAAATCATGGAACCCTAAACCCTACAACCTTGGAACCCTAGAAGTCAAAACCTGAAACCTTGGAACTCTTAAACCTAGATAACTGAACCATGAACTCTAGAACCCTGATCCATGGAAACTTAAACCCTGAAACCCTTAACCCTTAATCCTAAAGCGTAAAACTGTGGGACCTTGAACCCTTAAACCCTAAATTCTTGACCCGAGAACCTTTGAACCTTAAACCATGAACCCTAGAATTTTAAACATGAAATCTTGAAACATGGAACCCTTAACTCTTAACCTTAAAACTTGTAACCCTAAAGATAGAACCTTGAATCTTGAACCCCTGGAATCCTGAACCCCGGAATCTTGAACCCTTTACCCAAAAACCCTTGAATTATGACCATGAACCCTAGCCCTAAACCTTGAACCCAGAACTTTAAATCATAGACCCTTGAACCTTGAACCTTAAACTTTCGCACTGAAACCCTTGAATCCTAGAACTTTGAACCATGAACTCTAAAACCCTTGAATCCTAGAACTTTAAAATCTAAACCTTTGAACCTTGGAACCCTGAACCCTGGAACTCAAGACCCTAAACACTGAACCCTAGAACTCTTGATCCCTTAACCATAGACCTTAGAAACTTGAATTGTGCAACCCTAGAACCTTTAAACTCTGAACCCTTCAATTTGAATTATGGAACCCTGATAACTTGAAACCTGATAACCTTGAAACCCTAAACCCTAAGACCTTAAACTCTAAACCCTGGAAACGTAGAACCTTGTAAGGTTTGAACCTTAAACCCTTGAACTAAAAGACTTTGAACCATGAACATTGGAAACTTGAACCTTGGAACGCTGAACCCTAGAATCCTAGAATCCTTTACCCTTTAACCCTAACCCTAGAACCCCTTGAACCTTGAAAACTGAACTTCGAACCTTGAAACCTATGGACTCTGAACCTTGAAACCTCAACCTTGGACCCTTGAGCCTTAAACCTTCAATAGTGGAACCCTAGACCCTGAACCCTAGAACCCTAAACAATTAACCATGAGCCCTTGAACCATACAACCCTAAAAAATTAACCCTGAGCCCTTGAATCATGAACCCTAAATTTTAAAACACTACAACCCTCCCAAAACCCCAAACCCTGATCGTGAACCCTAGAATCTTGAAACTTAGAACCCTGTACTCTGAACCCTAAACCATGAACCGTGGAACCTTGAACTTAAACTCTTGAACCATAAACCCAAAACCCTACAACGTGAAGCCCTGGAACCCTATAACCATAAAACCTTAAACTCTCAAAACCTTGAACCCTGTACCTTGCAACCATGAATACTTAACATAGAAACCCTAGAGCTTGAAACCCTCAAACCTTAAACGTTGAATTGTTGAATCCTAAATGTTGAAGAACCCATGAACCATGAACAATGAACTATGAACCTTATAACCCTCCACCATGAACCCTAGAACCGTGAACCATGGAAACCTTAACCTTAAGCCTTGTACCCTAAACCCTAAACCATGGAACCCTAAATCGTAAACCCTAAACCCTCTACCATGATCCCTAAAACCTTGAACTGTCGAATTGCAAACATTGAACACTTGAATCCTAAACCCTCAACACTAACTTCTGGACAGTAGAACCATATTAAACCCTTAACTTCGAACTTTGAACCGTGAAACCCTTAAACCATAAACCCTAAACCCTTAAACCCTAAATCATATGAGCTTTGAACCTTCAACCCTGAACCCTAGAACCCTAGACCTTAAACTCTAAAACCTTGGAACCCAAACACTGGACCCTGGATCTTGGGCCTCTTAAACACTAAACCATGGAGCACTGGAACCCTAGAACTCTTAACCCCCTACCCTAGATCCTTGAACTCTAAGATTCTAAACCTAACCCTAGACCTTGAAATCCTAACCCTTGAACCCCAAAACCCTTGCCCTTGGAAATCTTGATACCCTTGACACTAGAACTCTAAAACTTGAACCCCAGAACCCTTAGCCTTTGGAACCGTTAACCTTAATCCCTTTACCTTGGAACTTTGGAACAAGAGCTCTAAACTCTAGAACCCTAAACTCAGAACCCTGCACTTTGGAACCATAGAACTTAGTAACCTTGCAACCTTACCCTCAAAGAGCTTAACCCTAAACCCTTCAACCCTAAAATTTTAACCCTAGAACCCTTGAACCTTAAACCTTGAATCGTGGAACCTTGAATCTTAAACTTTAGAACCTTGAATCCTGAACACTGAAACCCTGAACATTGGAACCTTGAACACTTGAAACCCTTAACTCTAACCCTTGAACCATGAACCCTGGAACTAGAATCCCTAACCCTAAAACCCTCAACCCTCAACCCTAAAACCCTAGAACCCTAAACCTTGAACTTTTAAACGTTAAACCGTGAATTTTAAACACTAAAACCCTTTAAAACCTGAACCTTGAACTTCAAACCCTTAAACCCTTGAACCCTAAACCTTTAAACCATGAACATTGAACACTAAACCCTGAACACTGAACCCTAGAACCCTGGAACCCTTGACCTTGAACCCTAGAACCTTGGATTCTTAAAACCATGGAATCCTGGAACCTTGAAGCCTAACCCTAAACCCTGAACCATAAAAGCCTAAACTTGAACCCAAGAACCCTTAAACCTTGAATTTGAAGCCTAGAATCATAAACCCTAAATCCTGAACCTTGGGACCCAAGAACCATGAACCCTAAACCCTTGAACACTAAAACCCGTTACCCTAAACCCTAGATCCCTAAACCATAGAACCATGAAACCCTGAACCCTTGACCTTGGAACTCTTGAACCATGAGCCGTTGAACCCTGGAACTCTAAACGATTAACCCTTTAACCCTCGACCTAGAAGTCTAAACCTAGAACCCTTAAAACCCAAGAACCCTTAACTCTAAACCATAAAGCCAAGAACCTTGAACCTTGGAACCCTGAATCATAAACCTTAACCTTGGACCCTTGAACCTTGAATCATTAACTTTGGACACTTGAATGATGAACACTGAACTTCGAACCCTGAAACCCTTGAACACTCTAACCATGAACACTGGAAACTTGAACCTTTGAACGTTGAACCCTAGAAACTTGGACCTTGAACCCTAGAACCTAGGAAACCCGGAATCCTAAAACATGGACTCTAGAACCCTCAACCCTAGAATCCTCCCTAGAACTCTTTTCCCTAAACCATGGAACCTTGAACCGTATAAGCCTGAACCCTAACCCTTGAACCGTGAACCTTAAAAGCCTAAATCGTTAGCCTCGAAACCCTTGAATCTTGAAATCTAGACCCTAAAACAATGGACCCTAAACCCAAAACCCTAGAACCATAGAACCTATACCATGGAGTTTTGAAACCTTGAATCATGAACCCAGAATCTTTGATCCATCAACCCTGGAACCCTAAATCCTATCCCATGAAACCATAAACCCTTGACCTTGGATTTCGAAACCTCAACCCTTAAGCCCTAGAACTCTAAACTGAGAACATTTTAACCTTGAACGGTAGAAATATAAACCTTAAACATCAAAACCCTAGAACCCTTAACCTTAAACCTTGAAGTCTTAACTATGAATCTTGAACCCTGGACCCTTGAACCCTCAACCTTAAATTTGATACCCTAGATCTCTAGATCCATAAACCTTGGAACCCTAAACCTTGCAACCTTGAACCTATAACCATGAACCTTGGAACCCTGAACACTGGAACCCTGAACCCTAAAATCGTGAATCTCGGAACCATGAATCTTTGACCCTGGAAACCTCAAATCTTCAACGCTACATTGCTCAAACCCTAGAACTTTGAACCTTGTAACCCTAGAACCGTAAGTCGTGAACCTTGGAAGCTTTAACCCTGAACTCTAGAAATTTTAACCATAGACCCTAGAAACTTGTAACCCTTAAACGCTAAACCCTTAAACCTAAATCTTGATCCATGGACCCTGAACCTTGGGGTTTTAGGGTTCAAGGTTTCAAGGTCCAAGATAGCTAACTTCTCAAGCTTTCCAATGAAAGGTAGAACGTTAAACTTAGATGTTGTTTGCTTAGTCAACTATAGCCAACATAGAGAGGGCAACATAACCTACCCGGGAAACAATCTTATTAGTTTTTTTTTATTTTCACGCATTTGTTGCATGGATTTGCATGGGAAATTATAAGGTTATCTAATTATTGTTTGGGAGGGCATTTCAGACATTTCCTAGGAGTCTAATGAGTTGAAGGAGGAGCGCCCCATGAAGGCTCCTTATTGGTCCAACTTTGATGCCATGGACCTTCATGAATTCGAGGAGAAAATCATTGCAAGGTTCTTGAGAGGTTTGAACGAGGAGATTAGAAACATGGTGGAGCTACAACCAATGGATATTTTTTATGTCTTGGTCCAAGTTGCCATTAAAGTGGAGAGACTAGTGAAAAGAAAAGGAAGAAGGATGTTTAACCAATTTGTTCCCGAAACAACTCCTCCATACAAATCATTTTCGAAGGAGGAACCACAACCACTTTATGTGAAGCCTTGGTGGATAATTGAAGAGGACGATGATGAAGTACCAAAAGAAGAGACTTTCCATGCTCATGAAGGGATGGGAGAAATTGGTGAAGATCAAGGATTCGAAGAGGAGACTTTCCATACTCATGAGGTGGTGGAAGAAATCGGCGAAAGTCAAGAACCACTCGATAAGGAAATGTTAAATGCTCATGAAGTGGTGGAAATAATTGTTGAAGATAAAGAAACCGAGGGTCAGATTTTCAATACTCAAGAAGGACAACTTTTGGTGGTGATCCAAAGAGATCTATCTCCCAAAATCCGAAGTGAAGTTTATTCAAAAGAGAACATCAAAGAAATTTGTAAGAGTTATCAAGATTTTTGTCCTTGTGCGGATTTGAGCCTAAAGAAGAGGAATTGTGTCCTTCATATCATGGAGGATTATTCAATCAAGGATGAGAAATTTTACAATTCTAGTGAGGAAGCCCGCGTATCATTCATCAAAGGAACTGATGAATATGATTTGGCTAATCACCTTGGTAAGTTGAAAATCTTGGAAGCCTTAATAGAACATTTACATTGGACACACTTGTTTCGTGATGTGCATAAATTTTTTGTGCATAAGCTACATGATCCGAACACATGCAAGCTTGAGCTACCCAGCAATTATGGAATTCCAATCGCATTTAATGGCCAACATTTTTTTCTCTTTACTAGATTTTACGAAGAGGACAAAGGAGAAAATGAGTCTCAAGTGGATTTGAGGACAAATCCTCAAAAACCTTGGGAGGGTGACAAGCCACAGATTGGCATCCCGAGCGGAATACTCATTCGAGCCCGAGCTTGGGAATTTTCTAATTTGTGTGTTAATTTTCCAAGAAAAATAATTAAAGATTTCAACATTTTTAAGCAAACTTTGGAAGATCAAGAAAGGCAAAAATATGTTATAACTTTGTTTGGAGAAGAGGCGGAACTTCAACCAAAACCCAAGGAGTCTAGACCCAAACTCGCATTTGATCCCGTTAAAGATGCTCATTGCATGAGAACTCGAGTGGGTTTCCCGGCTCAGATAGACCCCCAAAGCTTTTTGGCTCTTTTAATGATCTTGGCGGCCTTAAATCAAAACGACTCCTTCTGAGGAAAGATAGCTAACTTCTCAAGTTTCCAATGAAAGGTAGAACGTTAAAATTGGATATTGTTTGCTTAGTGAACTACAGCCAACACAGAGAGGGCAGCACAACCTACTCGTGAAACAATCTTATTAGTTTTTTTTTCACGCGTTTGTTGCATGGATTTGCATGGGAAATTCTAGGGTTATCTAATTATTGTTTAAGAGAGCATTTCAGACATTTCCTAGGAGCTTAATGAGCTGGAGGAGGAGCGCCCCATGAAGGCTCCTCATTGGTCCATCTATTTTTTGGTTTTAGTTAAATAAAATAAAAGCAACAAAGAATTACATATAAGCGAAATCCAAAGTGAGGAGCTAAGGAAATCTAAAACCCAGAATGACCGCCCCGAACAACTCAATCTCAAAACTAGGAAGAGAAAAAACACGATCGAAAAGCCAACATGCTGACTTACCAAATTACAAAAGGCCCGAGAAGGGAGACACAAAGATAAGCCCTCACTAACATAAAGCCAGCAATAAACAATCAAGCTAGACACAAAAATTATGGCAAAGCAAAGAAATCAGCTCAACCTATTGGCCACAAAGAGAGCATCGTGGGGTGAGGATGAACATAAAATGGCTAGCAGAATTTGCGGGATCAAATGAGAGCAAGCAAAAACTGGAGGCAAGGCAACGACAACTAATAAGACAGCAGATCTGAGCAAGCAAGAGAGCAGCGGCAACCACCAAAAACAAAACAGAATCAGCAGCTCGAGGCAGGCTGAGGGGGTAGCTACCCATAGGCAGAAAAAAGGAAGCACCACGGGGAGGAGCACAAAATGGCCAGCAGCAATAGCGGGGACCATTCAGAGCCAGCAATAGCTGGAGGCCTGAGGAAGCAAAAAGGCAGCAATCTGAGCAAGCAAGAGAAAAGTGGCATCCACCAAAATAGAGCTAAGAAACCTGAGGCAAGCAGAGGAGGTAGCATCCTAGAGCTGAAGAAGGAGACCAGAGGGGTGTATCAACAAACCTGCAAACAGACCCTAAAGGAAATGAGGCAGGAAAATGGAAAAGGAGCTTGTCATGATGGAGTGGATGATATTTGATCAATCATCTTAGGATAGAGAGCGAAAAGCATTTTGAAGACATGCTTTTCAATCTTTCTTGAAATGTGCTTAGCCGACCATGATTTCCCCTCAAAAGATATGACATTTCTAGCGTTCCAAATGTAGTAAAAAGTGGCGGCAAGAAAGATTTTCATCAAGTTGGCTTTTCTGTGATCTACTATATTTTCCTTCTTTGTCCATTTGAAAGCACTTTTTAGGGTACTTAGGGATCTTCGTATACCGAATTTTGATTTTATGATAGTCCAAACTGAGTTGGAGAAGGGTCAAGATAAGATGAGGTGGTGGTTGGATTCGGTTTGTAGTGAGCAGAAGCAGCAAAGATCTCTTATTCCCAAGAAACTTAGCTGGTCTTTTGTTTTAAGTCTTTCATGAGCTGCGAGCCAAAGTGTAAAAGAGTGCTTAGAGATAACACATTTTGTCCAAACAAGAGAAGCCCACTGTCTTGGAGAGCCGGAAGGTCTGATGGAGTGATATAAGTGGGATAGGCCATGACCATTTGATTTTTTTTCCAAGCTTCAATTAAATCCTTTACTTTGTCAATAGAGGTGAACTTTTCTAGAAGGGAAGCACGAGTTTGGATGAGGTTTTTTAATGAAGGGGGAGATATGATAACCTGGGGACTAGCTCCAAAAATCCGAGCCTTTTAAATAGATATGGTTTATCCATTTAGCCCATAGAAATTCCTTATTTTCTTGTATGTTCTAGATGGCTTTAGCATGGAAGGCTTTATTCCAAGAATCAAGATCTCGAAGATCGAGACCACCCTCTAGCTTAGGCAAACAGATAGTGGACCTGGCAACAACCGCTTTGCCTGAGCCCCAAAGGAAGTTCCTGCAAATTTAAGTAGCTTTTAATTTGATCATTGCGGGGAGGTTAAAGATTGACATCCAGAAACATTCCACTCCTTGTAGAACCGATTTTAGGAGTTCAAGGTGACCTGCACGGGATAAGGATGTTGCACTCCAACAGGTTACATTGTCCGTAATCTTTTTGATGAAGGGAAGGTAGTGGTTGGAATGTAGATTCCTTGCCGAAAGAGGAATACCAAGGTATTTGAATGGAAGGGATCCAGGCTTTAAGCCGGACATCTGGAGAATTTCATTGAGATCTTGTAGACAAATACCAGCAGCAAAAATACTAGATTTTTCCAGGTTCATCTTTAGCCTGGAGACTGAACTGAAGTCAGATATGCACTCAAGGAGTATCTTTGCTGAAGTAGGGTCCCCACAAGCTAAAAGCATAAGATCATCTACATAGATCAAGTGTGTGATCTCAAAATGCTTACACATAGGGTGATAGTTGAAATGAGAGTTATGAGTTCTAAATTTAATTAATCTTGAGAGGTATTCTAGGCAAATGACAAAAAGGTAAGGGGAGATAGGTCCCCCTTTCTAAGACCGTTACTGCCCTTAAAAAACAAAAGAGACAACCATTGATTGAGAAGGAATAGGTAGTCGTGGAGAAACATTCTGAAAGACAGTTAACGAAGATAGGGGGAAAGCCCAAACAAACAAGAACATCTCTAAGGAAGGACCAATTTACCGAGTCAAAGGCTTTTGAAAGATCGGCTTTGATGATGCATCTTGGGGAGGCTTTGATGATGAGTTTTTAGAATAAGGGCTATAAGCGCATGATTCCATTGCTTGAGGAGCATGGAGGATGAAAAAAATTCTAAGATGGCATTGGAGAAGAGGTCCCCGGTTATAGTCCAAGTATCTGTAAAGAACTTTGAGGTATATCTATCGGGCCCAGGGGACTTATCATTTTCAATGTCAAAAAGAGCTTGCTGAATTTCATTCCTTGATATTTGTTCTATGAGGATTTTACAATCGGAGTCCGAGAGAAGAGGGCAATTTCAGATGATATTAAGGTCAGGTTTGGCAAGATTGCTCGGGAAGCCAAGGAGGTTCTTGTAGTATTGCACAAATTCCTCATGAACTTGGTCGATTGAGTCCGAAGGAAGGCCATTTTGCTTTATGATGAAAGGAATGAAATTCCTCTTTTGCTTTTTCTTGACAATTGCATTGAAGAATTTGGAGCATTTGTCACTTTTTAAGATGTATTTACTTTTTTCTTTTTGTTGATAGAAAAGGTTTTTAGCCGAGGCAAGGAGAACAACTTGCTTCCTCATTTCGGGAAATTTTCTGGCCAATCCTCTATTACCCGAAAGAGAATCCAATAAGGATTGGTCATCCTTGACCTAAGATTTAGCACGATCGGCTCTAGAGGAGATATGAGAAAAATGCTTGAGGTGTAGCTCCTTAAGCTTTGAATTCAACAGATGTAGTTTGTACTTGAGTTGATATTGATAAGTGCCGCTCGATGGGAGGCACCAAGAATCATTAACAATTTGAAGAAAATTTGGATGATCAGTACACAAATTAAAGAATTTCCAATTTGATTTCTTCCGGGGCAGGAAGCTATGGATATGCACATGGCAAGGAGAGTGATCAGAGAGGCCAGGAGGAAGGAACATGGTAATGGAATTGGGATGAGAACATTGCCAAAGATCATCCACCATGGACCTGTCAAGCTTGGACCACACCTTGTTATTGGTCCAAGTAAATTTTAGCCCGAAAGAGGGGAGATCCGAAAGGCCTAAGTTTAGGCAGCATTCCCCAAAGTCAAAACATTCCCTAGGTTTGGCAGCAACCCCATCAATTCTCTCGGAAGGGTTCAAAATGGAATTAAAGTCACCCATGATTAGCCAAGGATGACTATAGTCATTCCTGGCCTGAGCTAGGCAATTTTGGTTACTGGAAACCGCAAAATAGGGACCGCACGAGGGATGAGACGAATGAGAAGAAAAACACAAATTCAGCGCCAAAGATAATGGCGAAAACAAAGCGTGGAGAATCCCGGGAGGAAGTGCAGCAGAGGCAATGGCGCTGGAGATCCAAAATTTGTGAGAGAATTGCCAAAAACTAGAGAGAGTTTCACTCTCTTGACCGTTACTTGATTTTTCTCATTGGTCCATCTTTGATGCCATGGATTGTGCTTCTTCGAGATGTTTTCGGCCGTCCGATGAAGAACGTGATTTTTCTTATTTTTCCTATTTAATCTTACCTATGCTTAATGTAATTCTCATATTTGAATTTTAGAAGATTTTTCTTGACATGCCACGGATTGGCAGGCCAAGTGGAGCAATCACCCGGGCCCGAGCTCGGAATTTTTCTAATATGTTTGTTAATGTTGCAGGAAAATTAATTTAAGAATTATACATTTCTAAGCCAACTTTGGAGGATCAAACAAGGCAAAAACAAATGATAACTTGGCGTGGAGAAGAGGTGAATTTATAACCTAAAACCGAGTCCGCCGGACTCGAACCCGCACCCGAACCCAATTAAAGTTTACTTTGCATGACGAGTTGGAGTCACATGCAATCGTGCACAATCATCCCACGACTCAACTCATCAACCTTTCTAAGGATTGAAGGAACTCTATTGCATTTTTAGGATACTTTTTACGTGATTTTTCCGTGAACATTAGAGAACCCGAGCGGGTTTTCTTGGCTAGGGTTTTAACTTGGATTTTTGCATGCCGTGCATGGGGTTTTGCATGAGAGTTTAATTGGCTTGAAGAAGGGTATTTAGGACCAAGAAATAAAGGAAAATTGGCTGAAGGGATTCAAGGAAACGTGGCTTGCACGTTCTTGAATTCTCAGTGGTCCAATTTTTCCCTCCTTTTATTCATTTTACAGAATGCTTTTTGCATGACCCTGGCCCTTAGTTTTCCCTCCCTTTTTCCTCTCTTCGTAGCTGATAAAACCTCCCCCATTGCATGATTGTAATCCTCAGCTGGAAGTTCTCCGTCCACCATGGGTTCTCTTCATGATTTCTCCCTCAGAGCTGGAGATCTCTTCTTGCTTCAAAGTCTCCAGCCTTCTTCAAGGACGTAGGGTCAGCTTGAAGGTCATAAGCTCTTGATTCCATCGTTTCTTTTGTTTGATAATTCCATTTCTTCTCGCCAGACCTCACTTCCGGCCACCGCCAAGCCCGGTTCTTGTTCCATTCATTTTTTATCGATCCGCCTGAGTGATCGCCTTCAAATTTTAAGGTGTATTACATAACTCTTCCCCAAAGTCCCCTCAAATTTTCATCGATAAACTCGATCTCATCATCGAGTTATCCTCTCCCAAAATCCGGTCCCGATTCTGGAATATCTGATATTCCTCCCTTACAAACCCCAACCGACTATCCTCCCTCTTCCTAAACCTAAACCCCCCTCCATTCTGTATCATTTTTCTTTTCAAATTGGAATCTCCCCCTTTGGCGTTTTCTCTCCAAAGACTAAGTCTCTGGAGTCCCAAATCCAGCCACCGAAAGACAACCAGAGTTGATTGTCTTTTTGAGCTAAGATGATCTATCCTTACCACATTTCTCCAGCCATTGTCATGGTCTAAGGGTGAGAGTGTGGATCATCAGCTCAAGCATCCATTTTTACGTGAAAGGAACCTCATTTTACTGCAAATCCCTGTATCCGGCCATTTCGCATCCGTCTTCCATCTCGCCTCCACAACTCCCAAACCATCCAAGATAATTTCACCAAATTTTGAGGTTTTTTTTACCATTGTTTATTTAGAAAACCTCCAAATTTCAAATCGAAACTCATCCCCGTTCACAAGTTACAATCATTTCAAATTCATCCTCGTTTTCCCGGATCTGTTGAGAAAACCCTAAATTATCCCCTTAACCATTTTCACGATCGTCAGCATATCTTTAAATACGTGCGTGATAATCCCTTAAAATTTGGAGGATATTTTTTTCCCTTATTTATCTCCAATCCCTCAAAATTTTAGCTCCAAATTCACTCGCAATTCTGAGATATCTTCTTTCCTATCTCAACTCCCTTTCCTGATTTTTTGGGATCTTTTCACTCCTTACCCGAGATGGTAACTTCTCGTGTTTTCTCCTCAATTTCGTGTCATATATGCTTTGGAATTATAGCACTTCATGGTGTATAGAAAAAGTTATGATATTTTGAAGTTACAACAAAATAGGGCATTGATTCCAAAAAATGTGAATGATTATTGGTTATTGTTGTGAAGATGGCTCACGAAAGTATCTACTACTAGAAAGAATTACTAAGAATAGATAAAGTAAGTAGTATTGTATGTGTTTTACCCTTAATTCAGTCTACATTATAGAACGATAGGACTTTGCTGTTTTTTTTATGTTTTGTATTTTAAGATGAGATGCACTTATAAAATAATGTGGAAAAACATGATTTGGTTGTGATATGATGGATTATTGTTTTGATGTTATGAATAATACTTAATTGCTGGCACATTCATATTACGAACATCTCATGCATCATGATTTCTAGAAAGTTACGAACTATTTACATGCATGAGATTTCATATGAAACACAATACGAAAATAATTGTGGTCATGAAAGAAAAGATAAAAGAAAGAAAGAGAAACTTACGTAAATGTCATTAGAAAGGGGTTTGAGTTGGCTGTCCCTTTAGGTGGACTCAACTTTGTGGTCTCTCAACCTTTGAAATTGAGTTGGCTATCCCCTTAGGCGGACTCAAGCTTGTGGTCTCTAGTTCCTTGCCAAGAAACCCCAATGATGAAGAAGGATAGAAATTAAAGGAATGCAAGACTCAGAATAAAACGAAAAGAAAAGTTTTACTTATGCATATCATGTGCATGTTCATGCATATATTATACTACTTGCTGAGCCTTATGCTCATGGATGAGTTTTATGATGTAGGTGAAGAAGACGTACATTGAGAGGTGTACGAGATGGATCACTTTATTCATGGAGTGGATAGTGCTGTTTGAGAAGATTTTCACTTCTGGGCAAGTATTTTGAAGAATCGTAAATAATGGTTAGGAAAAGAAGTTTTCAACTTTGTACATATAGCTTGTAAATGGTTTAAGATACTTAACATGTTGTAGATATGTTTTAAATAACTTTAGTTTTCATGTATGCCTTAAAAGAGTTTTAAAAGAAAAATGTTTTTCGCTGCAAGTAAAAAAAAAGAGAACATATTTCGAGCTAGGAGAACGTTACATAACCCTAAACCGTAAACCCAAGAAACCTAAACTCTGAACTTTGAACCATGAAGCATAGAACTATAAATAATAAAACCCTAGCCCTGGAATCCTGAACTTTGGAAGCCAAAACCATGAACCCTAAACCTTAGAACCGTAGAACCCTTAAACCATGACCAATGATGCATGAACCCTTGAACTCTCAACCCTAGAACCCTTGAACTTAAACCTTGAACCTAAAACCATAAATCCCAAACCGTGGAACCTTAAACTATTAACCCTAAACCGTACACTATGAGCTGCTAACCCTTAACCCTGAAACTGAGACTAGTAAAACCCAATAACCGTGGAACTTAAACCTTGGAAGCCAACATCCTTAATGCTTGAACACTAGAACCCTTAGCTATGAACCCTAGAACCCTCAACCTTGAAACCCTAAACCCTGAACCCTAGGAGCATAAATTTGTCAAACCTTGAAACCATAACTTTGTAAACCTAAACGATAGAGCCCAAAACCCTGGACACTTGAACCTTGGAACTCTCAATCCTGAACCATAAAATCTTGAATCCCTAACCTTAGAAATGTGAACCTTCGAACCAATAACCCTTAACCCTATCCTAAACACTGAACCTTTGAACCCTTGACACTTGAACCTTGGAATCCTAGAACATTGAACTCTGAACATGGAACCTTGAACCCTAAACCTTGGATCCCTGTAACCTTGGAACAATTAAACCCTGAACCCTTAAATTTGCAACCATAAACCCTGGAACCTTGAACCTTTAAACCCTTCACCATAGAACCTTCAAACCCTGAACCCTAGAACCCTTAAACTATTAACCCCATAACTCTTAACATTGTATCCTAAACACTGAACCTTTGAACCCTTAACACTAGAACCTTGGAACCCTAGAACATTGAACCCTTGAACATTGAACCTTGAACATTGAACCTTGAACCTTAAAACGCTGCAATCTTAAACCTTGAAATTTAGACACTGATTCGAGAACAATTGAACCATAGAACCGTGGAACCTTGAACCCTGAACCATGAACCCTGGAACTCTAGAACCCTAGAACCCTTTACCCTTAACCTTGTAACCATGAACCCTGGAATCCTCAACTCTGGAGCCTAGAACCTTAAATCTTGAGCGTTGAACCCTTAAACCTTAAAACCAGAACCCTTCAACCCTAACCCAAAACTTTGGAACCTAGAATCTCTTAAACGCTGAACCTTAAAATTTGAACACTAAAACACTTTTATCTTAGAACCACGAACCATAAACCTTGAAACCCTTAACCAAGGAACCCTAAACCTTAGACCTTGGAATCCTAGAACCCTAAACCCTAGACCTTGAAACTTTGAACCCTACAACCTTCATACTTAGAAGTCAGAACCTGGAACCCTGGAACTCTTAACCCTAGATCATTGAACCCTGAACTCTAGAACTTTCGACCTTGGAAGCCTAAATCCTGAAACCTAGAACCTTCGAACCTTAAACCCTGAACCTTGAAACCCTGGAACCCTGGAACCCCAAACCTTGTACCCTTGAACCCTAAACTCTGTACTCTGAAACTCACAAACCATAAACTTAGGAACCATTCAACAATGAACTCTGAAACCTTAACTCTGAACCCTAGAACCCATAACCTTAGAACCTGAACCTTAAACCAGAACCCTAGAATACTAGTTCCCTCAAACCCTGAACTCTAAACATGGAACCTTGAACCCTAAACCTTAGAACCCATAACCTTGGAACAATTAAACCTTGTACCCTAAAACTTGAAACCATTAACCCTGGAACCTTGAACATTTCAACCCTTAACCCTAGAACCTTTAAACCTTAAACCTAGGACCTGTAAACCATGAACCCTAAAAACTTGAACCCTAAACCCTGAACCTTAGAATTTGAACCTTGGAACCCTAAACCCTTAAAACCTGAAACCTTAAATACTAGAACTCTTAAACCCTAGAAACCTTGAATTGTAAATCCTAAACCCTAAACCCTAAACCAAAGAACCCTAAACTCTGAACCTTGAACCATGAAGCCTAGAACTGTAAATAATAAAACCCTAACCCTAGAATCCAGAACCTTGGAAGCCAAAACAACAAACCCTAAACCCTAGAACCCTTGAACCATGATAAGTGATCCATGAACCCTTAAACCCTCAACCCTAGAACCCTTGAGCCTTGAACCTTGAACCTGAACCCTTGAACCTTAAACTATAAACTGTGAACCCTTAACCCTGAAACTACAAACCATCAAACCCCTTAACCATGGAACCATAACCTTGGAAGCCAAAATCCTTAATGCTTGAACACTAGAACCCTTAGCTATGAACCGTAGAACCCTCAACCTTGGAACCCTAAACCATGAACCCTAGGACAATAAAACTGTCAAACCTTGAACCCATAACTATGAAAACCTGAACCATCGAACCCAAAACCCGAGACCGTTGAATCTTGGAACTCTGAATCCTAAACCATAAAACCTTGAACCCCTAACCTTAGAATCGTGAACCTTCGAACCCATAACCCTGAACCTGTATCCTAAACACTGATCCTTTAAACCCTTAACACTGGAACCTTGGAACATGAACCGTTGAAAATTAAACCGTGAACATTGAACCTTGAACCCTAAAACCCTACAATCTTAAACCTTGAAATTTAGACACTAATTTGAGAACTTTGAACCTTAAAACCCTTAATCTTTAAACTTGAACCATAGAACCGTGGAACCTTGAACCCTGAAACTCTAGAACCCTAAAACCCTTTACCCTTAACTTTGTAACCTTGAACGCTTCAATCCTGAATCCTTAACCCTTTAGCCTAGAACCTTAAATCTTGAGACCTGAACCATTAAACCTTAAACCCTAAACATTTGAACTCTCTTTCTTAATATCACCCATTTCCGGCCATTTCTTCCATCCTTTTCCACCCGAAGCCCCTTTTATTCCCCTTTCCCACTCTTGAAGCTTGTCATTTGGTATCAAAGCTATTCATCCCTTCCCACACTTCAACTTTGCTAGTATTTTGGCTATCTTGTGGAGTTAAAGCATGATTACTCGAAGTGGAGCAATTTACAACACAAACTGAGACCATATTCCACCACAAAATCCACCTCTGGTGACCCTTAACCCGGAAGTTCTAGAGTCAAGCATACAAGGCCAACTCGATGAGATCCATAAAAATTTTGAGATGGTTTTCCAAAAGCTGGAGGCAGCTTTCCCTCCAATGAGGCCCCCTCCAACCCCTGCTCCAAGGAGAAGACCCGGAAGTGGCATGAGGAGGCCCCAACAACAAACAACCGAGGACTCCGATGAAGAGTTCGGTTACAATGACCAACCCACCCGTGAAGATGAAATGAGAAATATCAAGGAAACCATTCCATCCTTTAATGGTTCCTGCAATGGTGATGAACGATTGGGTTGGAAAAGTATATAAAGTATTTGATTGCTATAACTATCCAATACAGTTGAAGTTACAATTAGTTTCTTTGGAGTTAATCGGGTATGCTAGCTTATGGTGGGATAGTTCGAAGGCCCAAAGGAGGCGTGATGGTGAGGATGATATTCCTACTTGGAGGGCCATGAAACTCTTCATGAGAAAGAGGTTTGTACCGAGCCACTACAAACAAGAACTCTTCCTCCAACTCCAATCATTGAAAACAAGGAAGCCTTTCGGTGGAGGAATAGTTGTAACGACCCGATTCCAGAGTCACCGCTTACTTGCTTTTCTTACTTACTTCACGTACTTACTTACGTACTTCGGCGACCCGAGAACCGGTCCGTTACTGTGTTCTTACTTACTTACTTTACTTTGCTTTGGTGGAAAACTCATTACTTTACATTTCTGAAAAACTATCTTTAGTTTGTAAAATAGTTTACACAGAAAAACGTCGAATAATAAAAAACATACATCTGAATTCCACCTTTAATGAAAATACATAAACATTTAATAACTTAAAACTACAGCGGAAGACTATAATTCATAATACATTCACTCTAAAATAATTTAAAATCTATCACACGAAAATAAGGGTATACATTTAATTACATCTTCAAAATATTCAGATTATTCAAAACATTTTTATAAAACATCTGTGTGTATCATGCATCACTCCCCGTCGGTCATCGCTCAATAAACTATATCATTTGGAAACCCCTCTGCTCTAACTTCTTGATCAGTCATTAGCACCCTTTCTTCCATTACATTCCCTACATTGCAAAGCCTAAACTATGAGCCTAAAGCTCAGTAAATAGCATAACTATAAAATGCAATGCATGAGTATGCTATGCTGTTAAAACAATGCACGTTTCATTCACGTTTCTTAGGTTTCATATCTTCTATATTGCATTATCTTGCTCTCCAACTACGTTGTAAAACCATGCATGTTTATTCACATTTTTATTCTTACTTAACGATCCAGCTCTCCACCTCGTGGTTCCACCCAGTCCTCGAGACCGATTTCCGCACCTCGTGGTTCCACCGGTCATTTACATGTTCAGATATTCAAGTTCTTAATTCATTGGAGATTAAACATAATTGGTGTCCCATACCACCAATCATATCTTGTTTACCTCCAACTACGTTGTAAAACCATGCATGAAAATACTTCGTAGACATTTTGTAAAACTATGATGCATGACCATATGAACATGAAAACATCTCTTAAATCACATTACATAACATGAAATTAAGCATACATCACCAAATATATCATGCAACAAACATGCAGCACACATCAAACAATCATCATAATCTTTCCACTTAAGGGCCAAATAATCTTAATGCTAACTTACCTTAGCTGCTTTCTTGAATCAATCCACTTGAATCCCTTTTTAATCCAATAAATAACCTAAACATATAAATCATATAGGGATCAGATATTGCATAAAGTCTTAACTTTTATCCCAACTTTGAACAACTATAACTTCCTATATATTGATCCATTTTTGCTGATTAAGGTGTCAAATTATTCCTTAAGGAATCTACTATAACTTCTTAGAAGACACAAAATTCAGAAAACTAAAGCATGTTGACTTACGTGGACCAAACAGAGGGTATTAACTGTTTGAACAGTGATAGGGTCGACATAAACTTTCATTGTGTCGACCCATGTCGACAAAACAGAGGGCATTCACTGTTTTAACAGTGATTAGGTCGACATAAACTTTCAGGGGTCGACTCAGGTTGACAAAACAGAAGCGTCGCCATTTTAAAATCGAGTTTTGGTCGACCCAAACTCTCCCCAGTTTACGTACACTGACTTGCGACATCCATAACTTTTTCTACATAGCTCTGAATTGAGTGATTTCAACAGCTATAGATCACTCTAAGAGTCTACTTTAACTTTATGAAGGAAATAAACTCTAATTCGTCCTAAAACTTGACCGAATCTCAAAAACTCTAGCTTTATACATGATTAACCGATTTCACAGCAATTAACCTAAAATCCTCCATATTTATCCACCAGCTCATCCAATACATTCATATTAACCTTACTGAATCCTAAAAGAAACTCAGAGGATATAAAATATTACCTTGAGCTTCAGCTTCTACGAAAGTTTCAGAGTTTTCCTCTTCCCTTCCCTTTCTCACTCTTTTCTCTCACGGAACTTCTTTTCTTTCTCAATCTCCCTCTCCCTTATTAGACGAGAGAACCCTGAGTAAATAGATAGGGAGAAGAGGTCGTGTTGGAGGGGAATGGCAGACGACGCCTTCTTATCTCTTAATTAAACGAAATCAATCTCCTCTTTACATCCACCGATCAGATTTCCCCACGTTTTCGCTGACTTTTCAACTAAAAACAGGAATGTGTCGGCCGCACGTCAATTGTGTCGACCGAAAGTATTCATAGAGAACATTTTTTGTCGACCCCTCTGTTGGCTTTAAAAGTATGTTTAAAGCAATCAATTTTTTTTTATGATAACTACGTAAGATGAAAGTGAAAGATAAAATAAACCTTTACAATGCTTAAATTAGACTTAACGATTCATGTGAAATACCCTCTTTGAAGGGTACAATCAAAGTCTAACAATTTGTTGAAGTACTGCAGAATTTTCATATACATATGCAGTTTGTGTCGACCCCTAGCATGTTTGTGTCAACCATTAGCTTAGTTTGTGTCGACCCTTAGTTGTATGTGTCGCCCCATAGTCAAAACAGAAGCTTACACTTTCTAGTTTGTGTCGACCCATAGTCGAAACAGAGGCCGAGTCTTTGCAAATTGTGTCGACCCATAGTATCCGTGTGTCGACCCCTGTCCAAAGCAGAAGCTAAGTCTCAGCCCAACGTACAAGTTGTGTCGACCCTTCTATACATTTTGTGTCGACCCAAAAAGGCAATAAAGTGTGCGAATGTGTCGACCCCACTCAAATCCATGTGTCGACCCTTCCTGATTTCTACATTTATTTTTGTGTCGACCCCATATTACTTGTGTCGACCCCAGCGTTGTCCAGAGACGAATCCTTTAGAATTTGTGTCGACCCCAAAAACACTTGTGTCGACCCCAGCTTTTCTAAGAGAAGGATTCTTCAAGATTGTGTCGACCCCAGTAAGACTTGTGTCGACCCCAACAAATTCCAGAGAAGTTTTTGTGTCGACCCCAACAACTTTGTGTCGACCCAAATCAGCAGATCAGCACCAATGGGCAAAAAACTCTCAACGACTATATTATTTATGTGTCTACCGGCTAGTGTTTTGTGTCGACCCCAACAAGATTTGTGTCGACCCAACTGAACAGATCAACAGCAAATCTATAAATAGATGATGCGATCTCATTTGAAGGAAGAGATTTTTACGAAGGCAAAATACGCCCAAACTCTGCCAAATTCAATTTCAAATATCTCTCTTACTCTCTCATCATTGTATTCATCTTTGATCATCATTCTTGTGATTGAGAGAGTCGGTTTAGAAACCGTACAAATTGTAACTCATTCTTTGAACGATCTTTGTAAAAGGGGTGACGCTCCTTCAAGAAAAGAGTCATTTTAAAAGGGGTGACACTCCTTTAAGAAAAGAGTCAAAGGTTTGGTTGACACCCGTGAGTCAATCGGAGTGAAGCTCAAGGTTTGAGCGGGAAAAATCTTCAAGGAGGTACCTGGCAGCGCGGACGTAGGCTAGGTTGGCCAAACTGCGTTAACAATCCGGTGTCAATCTCTTATTTTAAACTCTTATTTATTTTTTTAAGTATTCCACACTAGAGTTTAGAAATAACTAAACTTGACTTAGTAATCGAAAAAGTTTAGTTAACCTAATCCCCCCCCACTTAGGTTAATCTCGATCCTACACCATTTTCGATCCTCGGGTCGACCCAAACACACAATTGTGTCGACCCCACCAAATTCCTGGGGTCGACCCAAACACACAATCCCCACTAAATTCCTGGGGTCGACCCAAACACACAATTGTGTCGACCAGACATTGTTCATAGGTCGACCGGTAGTTAAAACTTTCATACCTTTTGTTATACAACTTAGATTTCTATGATTCAAACACCATTATTTTTGTTATTAAGTCTAGTTTAACTTTTTAGAAGACATAAACTTCAAATTCAGAGGGTAAAGATATCAATTATACAAAACACCGAATAACGCTCTAAAGTTCATATTTCTTAGTTCAGTTTTCATTTATCAATTTTTTTTTAACGTGCATAACTTTTTCACCACAACTCCAATCGAGTTGTTCAACCTATTAATCTTCTCCTTTTGATGTCTTCTATAATTTCTTAGAATAAATGAGGGTTGTTACAATATTTGACTGAATTTGAAACACTTAGGATTTAGTGTGATCTAGATGAACCCGAGGAGCAAATCATTGCAAGATTTTGGCGGGGCTTAAACAAAGAGATTGGAGATATGGTGGAACTACAACCTATTGATATCATGGATGGAATCATTCAACTTGCCATGAAAGTGAAGAGGCAAGTGAAGAGCAAAGGAAAGGGGTTGGCTAACCGATTTGATACCAAGACTGCCCCTCCCTACAAGCCCTTTTCTAAGGCCGAGGAAAACCCCCTTTTGTGAAGCCTTGGTCCCAAAATAAAGAAGGCGAGGGGAAGCCTAATGATGATAGCAATCGGCCTCGAGCAAGGGAGATTAAATGTTTCAAATGTCTTGGCTTAGGTCATATTGCCTCTCAATGTCCAAACAAGATAGTCATGATTCTTAGAGAGGACATGATGTGCCTTCTTTGGGGGTCGGCGCACCGTGGGTTGGAAGAATGCGGTACGCGGGGCTCGGATGAACGTCGCGAATGGCAAACAAGAAAAACAGGTCGAGCGAATTGTGGAGTTGTGTTGCAGAAGCATATTGTGGTGGAATTAAGGGGAATTGGTCGTATGAAAAGTGGAATGGCTCGGGTAAATAATGGAATGGTTCGGATGATGGAAAATATGGTGTATTTTGGGAATGGAAGGAAAAGGGTGATCGCTCGGGGAATTGGGATGGACTCTTTAGAGTTTTGATATTGGGATGGATGGACAATTCAAATACTTGAGCAATCAAAGTATTCTCCTCGGTAGACCTCGCCCGCACTCAGATGTGACGCACCGATTTTACATGCAAAGGGTTAACGCACTCGGATATTACACACCGGAGAAGTATACATCGGAGAGAGCTTCAAACCTTTCGGGAAAAAGGTTCAATGCACAATTTTTCTCTAAAAATTCACTCTGTCTCATTAAAGTGTAAGTGTTACACTTAAATACTAAAAATGTAAAAGATAAAAAGCTAAGAAAGATAAATTAAGCCCTTGGATGACTTGAATGCCTAAGATTGCTTTGAAAGGTCTCCGGTTGACTTTAGGCTTGGTTTATGAAGATTGTCACGGTTGGTTTTGCGTCTTGACCGAAGGTGACCATGGTTGTCCGAGAGGTGCCACCAATTGTAATAATCTTCGAGCCATGAAAGATTGGCTCGTGCCAATTTGGATCCGGGGCTTCTAAAAGTCTCTCGGTGGTCAACATAAAGTTTCACGTGGTCTGGTTCTTCAGTTGTCCAACAATGGTTCATGAATGTGCGCGGGCGACATGAAAAAGACCAAACCGTTGGTTGATCCAATCTCAGATATGGTGGGATCCACGAGGATATTGTGCAAAGTTGTTGCTCGAAGATCCTCTGAAGATTCAACAGATTGATCACGGATTTTATGGATGAAAATCCCTTGTGGCTCGCCGGTTGTTGGCTTCTGTGCGCTGTTTGATCTCATCTCCATGTCATCACGGGATTTGTCTGTGCCATTATGAAAAGGTTGTTGTCCAACGATCCTCCTACAAATATGGCAACTTTAACATGGCTGGATTTGCATGAAAGTCGTGCTTGACCGAGGGTGATTTTGTGGGATCCACTCGTGCTAATTTTGAAAGGTTGTTGTCCAACGATCCTCCTACGAATATGGCAGCTTTAGCTTGGATTCTTTGGATGAAAATCTCCGTTGTTTCGCCGGTGGCTTGATGGACTGTTTTTGTGTGCGCCCGGTGGATACTCTTCGGACATCTTGAGATTTTTCCGTGTCAAATTTGAACCTTGTCTTTTCCTTGACCAAATAACCAGATTACTTAAAGATTTAAGTCAAGTGGCCAATGGAATATGGTCAAGGTCTTCTAGTGGGCCGAGGCTTGACCGTGGGCCGGTCAATGTTCGGCCGAGGTGGTCCTTCGTGGGCCTTTGCCTATGGAATATGCGTTCCTCTTCTTGGGTTGTCTTCTCTTCCTTTTCTAAGGCTAATTGCTGGCTGAAAAGAAATAAACTAAGTGTGACAAAAACTAAGGCCCATGGTTGAACACTTGATCCGTGGTAATTGGACCGAGCGTTCTTCCATGTCGGTCACTTATTCTCTCAGGGCGAAGCCCTAGTGGACTTTGGCTAGGCCGACGACCGTGTCATGGGCCTCGGCCGTGTCATGGGCCGGTGCGTCGGGAGGCTGGGCGCTGGGCGTGTCATGGCCAGGAGGCTGGGCGCTAGACGTGTCTTGTCCGGGGATGCTCGGACGCCAACCGAGCAAAGTCCTTGGCCGCTCGTGATTTTCCTCAGACATTGTTTCTGAGGGTAAACTTCCTGCAAAACGAGGACACAAATTAGCAAAATTGGCCGTGCTCCTTGGCGCTAGATCAGCGATGTACTCCGATTGTACATCAGGACACCAATGAAGTGGTGAGCGAGGATGAAGTGCTGGAAGATGCTCGAGAGGAGCAAGAACATGAGAAGGAGATTTTCCATGCTCAAGAGGGACCCCTTTTGATGTTTATCCGAAGAGTTCTATGCTCCCAAGTCTGAAGTGAAGATTTCCAAAGTGAGAACATATTCCATAGTAGATGCCTTATTCATGGAATGGTATGCTCTCTTATCATAGATGGTGGGAGTTGTACAAATGTAGCATCTCTGGATCTTGTGGAAAAATTGGGGCTTGAGACTATGATGCATCTGAACCCTTACAAGTTGAGATGGTTGAACAATAAAGAAGACATCACGGTAACCAAACAAGTTAATTTGGAGTTTTCAATTGGTGGATACAAAGATAAAGTGCTTTGTGATGTGGTGCCGATGAGTGCAAGCCACATTATGTTAGGAAGGCCGTGGCAATATGATAGGCGGGTCCTTCATGAAGGGTACACAAATCTCTACTCCTTCAAGTTTCAAGGGAGAGCAATCAAGCTAGCTCCCCTTGGCTCGGATCCAATTGCTAAAGATGAGACCGCAACGAAGGAAGGTATGACTAAATCTAACTTCTTCATATCTAAGAAAGAATTATTGAAGTCTATTTTGGAAGGAGGGCCGATTGTGATGCTCATGTTTTGAGAGAGGATGGAGGAAATTGAATCGGTTCCCAAGGAGGTCCTAACACTTCTAGAGGAGTTCCAAGATGTTTTTCCCAAAGAGTTGCCACAAGGGTTGCCACCTCTTAGAGGCATAGAACACCAAATCGATCTACAACCGGGAGTGATGCTTCCTAATCGGCCATCTTATAGGCTGAATCCCGAGGAAGCCAAGGAGCTTTAAAGGAAAGTGCAAGAGCTCCTAGACAAATTGGTACATTCGGGAATCATTGAGTCCTTGTGTCGTACCAGCCCTATTGGTTCCAAAGAAGGATGGTAGCTTCCGGATGTGTGTGGACAGCGTAGCCATCAATCAAATAACAATCAAGTACCGGTTCTCGATTCCTAGACTCGAAGACGTGTTGGATGAGCTTAGTGGGGCAACTTATTTCTCCAAGGTTGACTTAAAAAGCGGTTACCATCAAATCTAGATGAAGGAGGGGGATGAATGAAAGACGGCTTTCAAGACCAAGTATGGTCTTTTCGAATGGTTAGTAATGCCTTTTGGGCTATCTAATGCCCCTACACGTTTATGAGACTTATGCATTTAGTTCTTAAAGATTTCTTGGGCAAGTTCATAGTGGTTTATTTCGATGATATCTTGGTATATAGTGCAGATTTTAATTGTTCATGCATTTTAATTGTTCATGAATCAGGGTTTTAAGAAAAATACAAAAATGATTTTCATGCATGATTTTCATGATAATATGCAACAGGTCGTTGAGGGAGGAGCTCGAGTTAGACTATCTCGAGGGAGGCCAAATGGTGTCTACTCTCTCTCGTGGTACCTTCAATGATCAAACCAATGAAAGAGTGAAATGAACGAAATGTACATAAATAGTTATATGGTGCCTACTCTCCCCTAGATGGTATTAGTCACATTAACTGGACTGTTAAGTGAAAGAAAAGAAAAGAAATGAACGATACAAAAATTGCATTGTTTTTATAAAGCAGCATATGCATAAAGGTCTCATAAATGTTTTATTATTATGGATTAACATACTGAGCATTGGGCTCATTAGATAAGCTTTGTGATGTAGGTGATGAGATAGTGACATGCCATGGGATGCCTTGCATGAAGCAACACCTCAAGGAGCAATCACCCGAGCTCGAGCCAAGGAGTTTTCTAATCAATTTGTCTTTTTTGTAGAAAATGTTAAACACAAAATAACTATGGAGGAACCAACCTCGAAGGACGTGGAGCAGCCAAAGCATCTTCTCACTTGGGAAGTCTTGGAAAAGGAGGTCGAGATTGGGGAACCTTCGAGCTTGGAACACCTCGGAATAAAAGGCAATGCCGAAGAGAGGGAGGAAGGAAATCCAGGTTCATACCGGGTCTAGGTCGGGCTTAGGTCGGGCCCCATGGTGCATGGCACAAACCTGACCGGCCCTTCCTTTTTCTAGCTTTATTTATTCCCTTTTTAAATTTGCAAAAACAATTATTTAGGGTTTTGTGTGGGTTTCCATGGGTTTGGTGTGGGTTTTATCTTTTGCATGGGTTTTTTCTTTTGGGAATGCATGGATGGCAGCCGGTGGAAGGGGAACCATTTTCGTGGACCACACTCCCTTGGTCTCCCCCAAATCGGGTAAAGGTTAAGTGGTCCTTTCCATCCTTTCTTTTTGTGCAAACACCAAATCAGGTAAGCTCTTGGTAGCCATCCGATTTGGTTGTTTCTCTCCCATGTGAGGGAGATTAAAACTCTCCCAACACTGAGCATTATAGCTAATGGAAGTTTGAATACAAAAGTGCTTTGCATTTTCTCCTTGGCTGTGGTTTTTCCAGCATCCAAGACTCGGCTCTACAATATCCGGCGACATCCGAGAGGTTCTCCAAGGTTTTGGCTTCCCTTCCAAGCTAGGGAAATCTGGGCCATGCTACATGTCTTCAGCCACTCTCCCATGGTCTTAGGGTAAGCATGTAATCCCCATTAGCTCATCTCCATCTCCAGTGACCTTACATTTTCCGACCACCCCCCATTTCTTCTCCGATAACCACTCTTTTGGCACCCGATACTCACCTCTGTACAACTTCCGATTCCCCAAAGATTTTACCCTCATTTTTTGAGGTTAAGCTCTTCTCTCATCCAAAAACTATTCGTCCAAATCTCGGTTGCAAACTCCGTATGCAACCCGAGAACTCCGTTTCTTAATATCACCAATTTCTGGTCATTTCTTCCCTCCTTTTCCACTCGAACCTCCTTTTATTCCACTTCCCACTCTTGAAGCTTGTCATATAGATATTGTGGATTCTACTTATCGTGGATAGATGCTTGAGGTGGTGAAGTACGTCCATTGCGGAAGTTTGCAGCTGTTAGTGCAATTTTGACCAGTGGGAGGCCCATGTAAATGGAAATGTTTTGTTTGAAAACTAATGTATAATATTATGTTTGGTCTATAACTGTTTTGTAATAACTTGGTTTTAATGTTAAAGTACAAGTATGTTTTGGTTACTTATCACAAATAGAATCAATTTTGATGAAGTTAAATAAAAGTCTTCCGCTTTATTTTATTTCAAAGATTTCAAATTGATAAGTTTTACCTTAAATTGTTGAAAGTTAGTACATGTGTTTACGAAAAGAAAAAAATTTTAAGCAAGAGAAAAACGAGATGTCACATATATTATTGGGAAGACATTGGCAATATGATCGAAGAGTTGTTCATGATGGTTACACTAACCATTATTCCTTTAAGTTTGGCAAAAATAACATCAACTTAGCCCCCCTTGAACCGGAGCAAGTGGCTAAGGATGAAGTAGCTAGAAAGGAAGGTATTTCTAAATCCAACTTTCTATTATCTAAGAAAGAATTGATAATGTCAATCCGAGAGGGTGGACCTATTATTTTGTTGATGTTCCATGAAAGGCTTGAAGAAATAGGTGAAATACGTAAGGTGGTTATGACCTTGCTTGAAGAATATCAAGATGTATTTCCGAAAGAGTTACCTCAAGAGTTACTCAAATTGACCTACAAACGGGTGTAGTATTACCCAATCAGCCTTCTTACCGACTGAATCCCGAGGAGACTAAAGAGCTTCAAAGGCAAGTACAAGAACTTCTAACTAAGGGTTATATTCGAGAATATTTAAGCCCTTGAGTTGTTCCTGCTCTCTTAGTGCGCCCAAGAAAGATAGAAGTTTCCGAATGTTTGTGGATAGCAGGGCCATTAATCAAATCACTATCAAGTATAGATATCCTATTCGATGACTTAAAGACTTATTGGATGAACTCAGTGGGGCATCTTGCTTCTCTAAGGTGGACTTAAAAAGTGGCTATCATCACATCATCTCTAAGGAGGGAGATGAATGGAAAACTGCATTCAAGACCAAGTACATCCTCTTTGAATGTTTAGTGATGCCTTTCGGTTTATCTAATGCTCCTAGTACATTTATGATATTAATGCATTTTGTGTTTAAGGATTTCTTGGGAAAATTTATTGTGGTATACTTTGATGATATTTTGGGGTATAGTGTCGGCTTGGATACTCATCTTAAGCATCTTTGAATGTTGTTTGAAACACTCCGGGCCACTAAACTATTTGGTAATTTTTGTGAAATGTGCTTTTGTGCAAAAGAGGATCCATTTTCTAGGTTTCATCATCTCTAAGGAGGGAATGAAGGTAGGTGATTCCAAGATTGAAGCCATTAAAGCCGGGCCTACTCCTAAGAATGTTTCGGAGGTTAGAAAATTTCATGGCCTTGCTTCCTTTTATCAAAGATTTATTAAAAGTTTTAGCTCGATTGTTGCTCCTTTAACTGATTGTACCAAGAAGGGAAAGGAATTCGAATGGACTCCCAACTGTCAACGAAGCTTTGAGTTGATCAAACTCAAGCTTTGTGAAGCACCAATTCTAATGCCTCCTGATTTCAACAAAGTTTTTGAAGTAGAATTTGATGCATCCGGACTTGCATTGAAGCTATTCTAATGCAAGAAGGAAGATCAATAGCTTATTTTAGTGAAAAGCTCAAAGGTGCGGCCCTAAACTATTCTACGTATGATAAGTAGTTCTATGCTGTTATTAGAGCTTGGAGGTATGACAACATTATCTCTTATCTAAGGAGTTTATTATTCACACCGATCATCAAGCTCTTAAGCATATTAAAAGCCAAGGCTAGCTGAATTGAAGGAATGCCAAATGGGTGGAATTTCTTGAAAGATACATTTACATTATAAAGTACAAGAAGGGTGAATGCAACGTGGTGGCCGACACACTTTTAATAAGGTGTGTTCTTTTAACCAAATTATCTACTAACTTCTTTTGTTTTAATTGGATCAAGGAAGCTTATAAGGATGATCAAGATTTTGGCAAATGGTATGAATTGAGCTTGAAGAAGGAAGATTGTGGTTATCATTTGATGGATGGTTTTTTATTCAAAGGGAGTAAACTTTCCATTCCTAAAGGGGGCATCCGAGAGTCTCTCATTAAGGAAGCACATAATGGTGGACTAGCTAGTCACTTTGGTGAAAAGAAGACTTTAGAGGCACTCAAAGAACACTTTTATTGGCCATATTGGTTTCGGGATGTACACAATTATTTGCAAGAAAGCAAAGAGTAAAGTGCTTCCTCAACGGCCACTACCCGTTCCTAGCCATCCTTGGGTAGAGGTAAGCATGGATTTTGTTCTAGGTCTTCCAAGGACTTGTAGAGAAAAAGATTCAATTATGGTGGTTGTTGATCATTTTTCTAAAATGGCTCACTTTGTGGCTTATTCTAAGACCGATGAAGCTAATCATGTGTCTGAATTATTCTTCAAAGAAGTGGTCCATCTTCATGGTATTCCAAGATCTATTGTATCGATCAGGATACTAAGTTCTTAAGTTGATTTTGGAAGACCCCATGGAGGAGGGTGGGTACCAAATTGCTTTTTAGCACGTCTTATCATCCACAAACCGATGAGCAAACCGAGGTTGTCAATCGCACCTTGGGAAGCTTATTAAGAAGCATTGCAAGTAAGAAGCTCACGGATTGGGATATCCAACTCACATACATTGAATTTGCTTATAACCAAAGTGTTCACAGTGCTACTCAACGAACTCCATTTGAGGTAGTCTATGGATTTAATCCTTCAAATCCTCTTGATTTAATTCCTTTGCCAACTAATGAGGTTATCAATCCAAATGGGGCTAAGAAAGCCCAACTAGTAAAGAATATGCATGAAAAGGTTAGTCGTGCTATCCAAAAGGCAAATGATTCTTATGCTAAGTATAAAAATCGTGGAAGAAAGGAAGTGAATTTCAAGCTAGGAGACTTGGTTTGGTTACACCTTCGGAAGGAAAGATTTCCTAGGCAAAGGGATTATAAACTTGCACCTAGAGCTGAAGGTCCTTTCAAAATTTTGGAGAAAGTAAACAAAAATGCTTACAAGCTTGATTTGAGGAAGATCTATCTCCTTATTGTGGGGACGAATGGGAGGCTAATGAGGAAGTTCCGCCACTTGATTTGAGGTCAAATCCTCAAAAACACGGGGAGGATGATATGCCACAGGATACTTTGCCTCAATGAGCCATCACCCGAGCCTGAGCCAAATTTTTATCTAACAAGTTTGCTCATTTTGTAGGAAAAATTTTATGAGGAGTTGCATTGACGGAACCTTCTTCCAAGGATTGGAGGCAGCCTAAGAATCGCATCCTATGGCTAGACCATGAAGGAGACACAAAGCTTTGCAGCCGAGAAGACTCAATGGGCCAATTTGAAGGATTTGAGCCAACCGAGCCACCCGGCACTTAAACGCACGACACATGCAAGTTCATTTTTTTTACAAACTTTACACTAGGTTTAGCTTAATTTCATAGCTGAATAATTCTCACATGGTTTTGGATGGGTGTGACATGGGTATTTCTGGGTATTGCAT
>QAOC01051019.1:0-15768 GCA_003255005.1 Begonia fuchsioides | reverse complement strand
AAAGACAAATTGGAAGTCTAGAATTATAAATTAGCAATTTTGCCCGTGCGGGTTCACTTCAGTAGTCGAGAGATGGTAAATCTGGTAACAAGTGCCGGGGTTCGAATCATGCGCTGTCCTAGTGTGAGAGTTGTTACCCTCAATGTTGAGGTAGCTCCTTGGGGCATCAGGAAGAAGGCCTCATAGGGCTGCTGAATCACCGTAACTTACCTTCTCACAGTCTGTCGGGCCAGGGTGTGAGGACCCTAAGGGCGAGAGATTTCACTTTTAGGTAACAGGTAACAAGGGTGCCCAATTCTAAGACCCACCTGGGGTTCATCATAACGAATTTTGAACATAGTTTAAGAATGAAATTGTACAAACTTCGGTTTAAAGCGAACGATGGGATTCTATTCATGCTCTATGTGTTTCTTATTTTGAAATGAGACCAAAAATACAATACTTTCAAATAAAAATTAAAAATTATGACGTTGAAATTTCAACGCGTAATCATAGCGTCTAGGCTCGGAAAACATTTAATCAAAGAGTGGCTACTTGCGATTAATTAAAGGCAAAGTGGGAGAAGCAAAGAGCCAATTGAAGAAGAAGGGCGTCAATTGCAAAGATATTCATCAAATGGAGAAGTCAATTCCTGGATAGATATCATATTATTGCTTTTTTTATATATAAATTATAAATATTAAATGAACGACATGTAATATATAGTTGATAATGAATACTTTTATCTTATGTGACGATAGATTATAAATAATTATTTATTTATACAAATGAAAAAAAAAATGTCATTGTTGCAGGCCATAGGTTTGTTTGACGATGATAAGATTTTTAAATTAGTTGAAAAGGACATCCATTTGATTAGAACAAGGATTATATTTTAAGGGAGTAGCTCGAGCTTCGTTAGTTGTTGGCGTCGCCCCTCGGGACGTTTGTGCGGACAAAACTAGTTTCTTTTCGAAGATTTGATATTATCTGCATTGAAATTCTCGTCGAGATAGACATGATTAGGGTTTCACAAATCTGTATTATTTTTAAGATTGAAATGATGATCATGCGTTACAGATTTATTTCAAATAAAACACATAAATTTAGTTTATTTTATAACAAGAACAAATCATTTGAAAAGAAAACATGTAATGTCTGATTTCCGTATCCGACAATTCAAATGATCTTCATCGTTATCCACAAAAATACCATTTTCAAGATAATCACATGCTCTCAATAATTGAAAAACACACGCATTAACCAATGTACATGGCACGTTCCATCTTCATCCATGTGTCCAAACAGTATTTGGGTGAGCGAGAAAATCAGAATTTCGGGGAACAATTGGCGAAAAATCTTCAACTTTGGAGCAAAATTTCAAGAGATAACACAAGAGTTAGGGTTTTCCTCTGCACTTCTGACGTAATAATGGGTTGTCATGTGAGGATTATAGGCTTCATAAGCCTTGACGAGCTCAGCCACTGGATCTTTCGGAGCAGCCTTCTTCTCCTCCGGTTTCTTCGGTTCTTCTTTCTTCGCCGGTTCTTCCTTCTTCTTCTCCTCCTTCGCCGGCCCGACCGAAACTATTTCTGCCCGGAAAAACTTCCTCAGTTTGCTCACCACCGACACCGGATCTATGTCTCCGATCACCGTCAGCTTCTTGTCTTTCAGTTCTGTTTGGATTGAATCTACCCCTGCCACGATGAATAGCCAGTCGGTCACCGACCGGAGAGGAAAATCAGGGCGAGTTCAAGAGTTTTCGATTGGTACCTGATAGGCCGGAGACTATCTTCATGGCTTTCTGCTTATCTTTTTCATCGTAGAGCTCCACGTTCACCACGAGTTTCTGAGTGAAACCACAACAACCCAGATAGAATCAGTCATCGGATCAGTAAAAGAGAGTAAAATCAACAATAAAAATCTGGTAAAAACAAGAGCTTTTCCGGTGAAGCCATGGCTGCGGAGCTGAAGATCAAAAAGAGATGAGAGAGATCTAACCTTCATATCCTGAAATCGGAGATTGAGAAGAGAGAGAAGAGGAGAGAGAAGTGGAAGGAGTGGAGAAGCCGAGGAGAGTAAACCCAACTTATATGGACGAAACGAAAGAAAGATGGAGGTAATCGATGCCCGATAAAAGCAATCAAGGGTCCGAGATCCACACTGAGCGATGACTGGTCCTAAGAGCTTCCAAAAGAAGAAGGTCAAACTTCCTTGACAAGGTTTCCGCTCCTTCTCTTAACCTAATTGGTGATTGTTTTTCACTATATCAACTATTTAAAGCATGTATTATTAGAATCATTTGAATTTTGTACCACTTATTTCCAATATTTAATTGAAGATATTATGAAAAATTTTGTGAATTTTAAATGATAATGTGTTTTTAATAAATTATTTTATTTTTTATAATCTAAATATAATAAATAGAGAAATTTAAAAATTCACTAAACTTAACAAAAATATCTTTTGGTACAATATGAATATATAATAAAAATCATTTCTACATTGTATATTTAAGAAAATTAATAAATAAATAAAAAATAAATCTTTCCTCCATCTCTAAGAAAGACATGGGTCATTTATTAGCTGCACACCTAATTGAAATGGGCGTCTCCCATGAATATTCCTTGTACCCATTAAAGCAAAATCCCTTGCTCTAGGGCTTCACGTCCCGACCCGACAGTTTGTTAGAGGGTTAAATCATGGTGACTCAGTGGCTCAAAGATAAGAGACTTTTACCTGATATCCCAAGGAGCTACATCAACATTGGGGGTAACAACTCTCACACTAGGACAGCACAAACGTCGAACCTAGGCTCTTGTACCAAATCTACCATCTTTGAGCCAACTGAACTATGCTCGTGCCGCCCTCCCATGAATATTCCTCTCCTATGATAAGGTTGCTATTGCCATACTAATAGACAAAGTGAGTCAAAACCATATTATTTTAAAATTTCAAATGAAAGTATAGTAGTAATTGTGTGAAAAAATTGGGAAATGCTTTGAAAGTTTCGATATTTTGACATTGTAAAAATTAAATTTGTATAAATATTCAATTTTGAGTCAAATAACGAAGAATGTGTTGATCATTTCTCACATCCCTACTACTAAAAACAATTAAAGCTATTATTTATCCTTAAAGTTAGATTTGTTTCAAATCTTAAGACCATTAAAGATTATCATAATACCGATGATGGTGTGATTTATATTTTCTTTCATTAATCGTATCAATTATTGATAATATTTCTTTGAATGCGTGTTTTGTTGTTTTTTGCGAAATTGTTGCTAACGCCTCAAGGAATACGAATGGAGACGAAGAAGTCCCCACAACGATTATTGATCGATAATATTTTTGCATTTTCTATTGTCGTTGCTCTTGATTTTAAGTCATTATCTCGCCAACTTATTCATGTTCATATTGGATTGATATTAAATAGTTGCATTGTTGTCAATTTATTTGTTTGAATATAGTTCATTTAGTTTTATTTACGTGTTGATATTAATGAATAATGCATGATATTAGGTTTTTTTTTTTTTTCAGCCTCGACCCGTTACCGACCCGACCTGTTTAGTAACGGGTCATTACCGCATTTACCTCCAACTGAACCGGTACCCATTTCTTACCGACAGGTACTCATGCCCGCCCCTATTCGGCTCATTGTTGTCCACATTTGGAAGAAATGTGTAAACTATGGGCTTGGGCTGAAGCCACGTATGGCCAAGCTTGTAAGGGTAGGGCTTGGGCAGCATATGACTGTTTTCTAGTACAAGGATTATATCTTCCTTTGAAGATAGAATTCTGGGACTCTTTTTATCCACTAATGAGGTGGCCAATCCTGCGTCCGCCACCTGTCAACTTTCCAAAGCTGGTTTTCCTCCACGTAGGCGGCGATATAAAGGAGGTTTTGGGCCACGTGGACTATTATGAGTGGGTGAAGTGGTGTGAAAAAGACCAAACCAACACGGGAAATGGCGTTGTGATTCTGTGGAGTCTCCTCCACAATCCTACGGCGGTATAATCGTTATTATTGCAGAATACGAGGGCCTTTGTCGGGGCAGTATTCTTCCGGGCGTTTCTATTTTGTATTCCAATATTTCATGATTATAAAAAAAAAAGCTTGTGGCCTCCCATGGCGCTTGCATTTAAGCTCCCCTCCCGAGCCTTAGAATTTCCTTCTCCCGGTTAATCTCCGGTTCGGCTCTCTTGCGAATCTCAGAAAATCCATGGCGGCCGGGATTTCCGCCGTCGCACCCCCTAAACCCCTCCATTTCTTCATTTCCTCGCGTCTCTTCTCCAAACCCAAAACCGCCCTCTTCTTCACGCCGTCCATTCTTCCCAACAGCAGGGTTTTTTGGAGATCACGGAGAACACCATGTTTTACTCTCTGCGTTGTAATGGGCGACCATAAATTGAAGGCCCAGACAGAGGTTTCTTCTGAAGAGGGCGCTGCGGGCGTTGATGTTCAGGTGGTGTCTGCCCGCGCGGCGGAGAGATTGGCCAAAAAGAGATCGGAGAGGTTCACCTACCTCGTGGCCGCTGTCATGTCGAGCTTCGGTATTACTTCTATGGCGGTCATGGCTGTTTACTACAGATTTCACTGGCAAATGGAGGTCTGGTTTACCCTGCTTGTTGTTTTGTTCTCTCTTTTTTCTGAAATTAGGTTTCGAAATTCAAATGGTTTTGGTGTAGGGTGGGGAGGTGCCTTTGTCCGAAATGTTTGGTACATTTGCTCTCTCGGTCGGCGCTGCCGTATGTTCCCACTTCTGCGTTTTCTTTTTTCCAGCTCTGGGTTCTGTTTGAAGTCGATGAAAATGGTGGAGTCGATTCAATTTGATTTGGGGAATTCATCTGGGTAGCTTCAAATTTCAGGTGGGAATGGAGTTTTGGGCGAGATGGGCTCATCGAGCCCTATGGCACGCTTCCCTATGGCACATGCATGAGGTCTCTCTCTCCTACTCTCTCTCTCTCTCTCTAGTTTTCTTAGTTACCCAATGGTCGATGTTGATAATGAAATTGCAGTCGCATCATAAACCGAGAGAAGGAGCATTCGAGCTCAACGATGTCTTCGCCATAACTAACGCAGTCCCTGCAATTGCCCTCCTCTCTTATGGCTTCTTCCACAAAGGCCTTCTTCCTGGTCTCTGCTTCGGAGCTGTCTCTCTCTCTCTCTCTCTCTCTCTCTCTCTCTCTCTAAATCTATCTAATCTTTCCGGGGATCGCTCTGTAGTTAATCAGCTGTGATTAGTGCTAATGATCTCATTTTCTATTCCAACTTTTGAGATTCAGCGATTGCTTAGTGCTCATGATTAACTAATGACGAAATCACCCTCGACAAATGATGGATTTACGTGACTTGCCTTCTCAGGGGCTCGGAATTACGGTCTTCGGGATGGCCTATATGTTTGTACACGATGGTCTCGTCCACAGAAGATTCCCGGTGGGGCCCATTGCCAACGTGCCGTATTTCCAAAGAGTCGCTGCAGCCCACAAGGTATGGGCCCCCCACCCTGCACATGCTCAACACGTATAAAATACTTAGAATGACAGAAATATTAAACTCTTAATCTTAATTTAGTTTTGATTTTAATTTAAAAAAAATCGTGATTTATGATCAGTCTTTATTTTTAAGAGTAAAAAATCGTGAAACTAAGACTGTGGGTCAAAAAATTATGAAATCGAATCAAATGTGACGCAAATCCTAATAAAATTTGATATAAATTTTAAAATTAATTATAAACTCGTTCAATTATTTAAAATTTAACTCAAATATAATAAAAATTATATTTTATTTTTTTTAAATATAAAAAAAAACCGGGTTAAAACTGGAACAGAATCAGAATCGTTGGTTCTGGTGCCGGTTGCAAAAATCTGAAACCGTGAGTTCTAAGTCTGGTTCTATTTCAGAGTAAAATTTAGCTAGACTGGCTCGTGCACACCCCTAAAAATACTAATACTACACAAATATTATTAATTTCCATGTATTTTCTTGTATTTTATAAATGAACAATGAATATGGTTTCATTTAAATTTGAAGAATAATTGGAGTTTATTTCGGTGTCGAATTCAGCTGCACCACTCGGACAAGTTCGAGGGCGTTCCGTACGGGTTATTTTTGGGGCCGAAGGTGAGCCGATCATAATTTTGCATAATTTTATTTAATTAAAGGGAATTTATTTTATGGGTAGCAATAATTTAATAATTATGTGGGTGTGCAGGAGATTGAAGACGTGGGAGGCTTAGAAGAGTTGGAGAAGGAGATTAGTAGAAGAAAGAAATCCTACAATTCCTCTTAGTTTGCAAAAAATATATTAATTTTTATAAATTATAGAGTTTCTCTTAAAGTTCAACGAGATGGGTCGCGACATACGACACGAATCACAAGTTAAAATCGGGTTGTATTTGTATTCTACGCGTACAGTTAACCATTTGTCTGTACGATTTATCAAACGATAACAAGAGAATATGAACTATGTGACGCATAATCAATCGGGTTGTTATTTTGTCAATTGTCACACCATTATTGTTACCAACATAAAAAGCTATACCTTTTTCCCCCACTTTATCAATACAAATTCGTTGTTCATTGTCACGATACATGCATCACGTTAAGAGTTCGCACACAATGAGTGTTCGTCTTTTTGTTTGCTCATCTACGCAATTCGTATGATCTTTGAATATCTGACTCAAATCTCTTCAAATGAACGTATCGTAAAGGACATCGAACTTATGGGCTAATAGAAGATAGTTTATTATTCGCGTCCATCCGAGAATATTATATCGACTATATTCAACCAAGATCTAACAAATAAACAAGTCGGCATATATAATAATATAGAATTGGTCGGTGTTTTAAAACGCAAAGCATTATTATATTAAATTAGGAATGAAATGTCTAGTATGAATGAAAAAGGCATGTGAGAATTGACCCACATAAAGGGGAAATGTTGAGTCAACACAACACCATCTTCTTCCACTTCTTTTGGTCTCTAACAACGTGTCTTTCTTTCTTAGTTCTTCACAATTCCTCTCACGTAATTCACAACCTTAGTGGTTCCTGCACTTGTCTACTTTCTATCGTTTTCACGCTCGCCCACCAATCAAATTTGTCCACTTGGATTTGGAATCGATGCGTCGATCGATTCACTTTCCAACACGTGCACATAACGAGTTCACTTTTGTCTTTTGATTTGCCTTAGTAGATAGGTCTCGATGACAAAGAAGTTAGTGCATCGTGAGAAAACACTAGAAAGATATGGTTGAGATCTTGACCTTGATCCAGCGAAACTAAGATGCTCGACCTTTAGTAAACATCGTGAGAAAAGCTTAGGACAATTATTTGTATATAACATTTCATCTATAGCTAAAATTATTGAGAATCGAACGCTGTTGACAAAAATAACGTGCGAATCTACGTAGAAAAACTATTTTAGAAAAAAATGACGGGTGGAGAAATAAAATTGATTGCAAAAAATTGAAATGCTTGCTGGTCCAAGCCAAATAAAATTCGGATCACAACGAACTCTAACCAATACAAAGTTGTTCAAAGTGAAATTCTTTAAAAAAAAGTCATGCAAAATCAAATTTCATATAATAAATACTTGATTATGAGTGGGAGATTGAAATATTGCATTATTCATGTGCATGTTCATCCTAATTAAACTGTTTTTCTCATCTATGCATTTGTTTGAATCGATTTTATTTGAGACTAATCGTTCAAATGTGAGTCGGATGAGGCAACTCTCAAGACCGAGCAATTGTGAAGGAAGGAAGCTCGATATTAAAATGTAATAATAAAATATATTTTTTNATAATAATAAAATATATATTTTTATTATATTTGGACCAGATTGTAAGTAATTAGTCACATTTATAACTAATTTTAAGATTTATTTCAAATGTTTATTAGAATTTGAATCAAGTTTAATTTCATTTTAAAATTTTTTTGATACACGATCCTGGTTTCATAATTTTTTTTACTTCTAAAGACCGGCACCGGCCCATAAATCAAAATTTTTAAAAAATTAGAACTAAGACCAGATTAAAAATTAATAATTCTGGTCTAATTTGCGGTTCTAATCCAATTTTCCCCACCCCTATAATGAGGTCCAAAATTGTGCACTCTTAACCTTACAAATACTTTCCAAAGACTGAGCAATTGTGAAGGAAGCAAGCTCATTATTAAGTCTCGATGTTCAGTCCGGCGGTCCAAGTTTGGACATGGAGTGGTGCAGGAGTAAGAGTAACATATTCTAGTAGTTGTAAAACCTTTTGGATTAACTTTGAGCGCAAATCAGATGAGAACTACGGTCACACGATTTTCGAGCAATAAGAATTACAATCAAACTGAATCGTAAGTTAAAAAATGAAATCCAAAAACACTTTCGCTGGACAGACCCTGCAAATTGCATAAAACAAAGAATATGACCAAAGACGACGACCCGTGAACAACCTTAATTTCATCAAATAGGAGCATCTAAATTAAGAAGGTGAATGAAAGATCTTAATCCAAAAACTTACATCTGTATGATCTTCTAATTTAATTCTATCTATCATCTTCTTCCATATTCTCAGCTCTAGCTTCTAAACATGATGGTCGGTTCATTCTTCAACAATTTCTAAAGAACATATGGCTACCCTAAGAGCAAGATGAATGAAGATGACTAGTTCCCTCGTGTATTATGATTGATCTCGATCATCATATTCCAAAGGTTCCATACTTCAAACATCAATGTCCGATGATCAACTCTTCAAATTGTAAGCCATCGTCACGAATCAGAAAAGAAAAATGCCACACCTTCAGCATATGAATGATATTCAAGGTAAAACCAGAAAAAGAAAAAGCACTTCTGCATAAATTGCAACAGACAAAGGAAGACCAAACTTAAACCTGCTTCGACAGTGTACAAAAAAGCATATATCAGCTAGAGGAGAGATTAAGCCATTGATTTTCCATGTGAAGGAAGATAAGCAAGTTTTCAGCAGGAAGACGAGACAGCATTGTATTTAGTGGGCTTGTGCTCTTAAAATATCTTCATCTCCCTTTTTTCCATGAAGAATGGCAGAGAAATTGGCACTTAATAATCAAGGAAAATCCTAATTGTAAGTCAAATAATTACCAACAGCAGTGATATACACATATAATCGAAGAAATACAGAATTTTATTAGAGCTTCACCAAAATCAAACACCAAACTATCTAGCTACAACCAGCAATTCTAAACTAACATGAAAATCCAGAAGCCAAATCATATTCGTGCGGAAAAAGAAACAACAAAGAACTCACCAACTGTACATGTCTGATACTGCGTTCAAATCTTGAAAATTCCCATATAGTTTCAGAGAACTTAGATTTCAGCCATGAAAATGCGATATGATATTTGTTTCTGCTTTCACCCTCCAAAAAAGGAGAAGAATCCGCGCTTTTTAGGCTCTTCATCAAGCAAAACGGCCGTCATGCTATCCTGTTCAACAAGCCTCCAAGCTGCTTGCTCGAAGGCCAATCCAGCTAACGTGGGTGGCTTGTTCAACACTAATGGATAACCTCTGTTTGTGCTTCGAATCACTTCTGAATCCTCTGGAATGACCCCCAACAGAGCCAAACCAAGCATCTCTTGAACATCTAATACAGACATCATGTCTTCACCTTTGATCATGTCTGTTCTGACCCGGTTTACTATCATCTTTATGTCCCTAATTCCATCGCATTCTAGCAATCCAATGACTCTATCAGCATCTCTCAAGCTCGCAATGTCTGGCGTGGTCACTAGAACGGCTTCGTTTGCCGGAGTTATTGCTGTGATGAATCCAGCATCGATTCCGGCAGGGCAATCAATGAGGATGAAGTCCGGACAACCTTCTTGCCTCGCTTTGAGGGCATCAACGAGCCAAACTAGGGCTTTTCCACCGAATCCGATTGGTAATTTCGACCTAGGTTTGGAAATACAAAGTAATTCGAAATTGGACCATCGTTTGTCCCTCACGAGAGCCTGGTCGAGCCTGCAATCCCCATTGAGAACCTCGACGACGGTGTAGTTAACGCGGTTTTCGAGACCGAGGAGGAGATCGAGGTTTCTGAGCCCGACATCAGCATCGATGGCGACGACGGAGAAGCCAAGCCGCGCGAGGGAGAGGCCGACATTGGCGGTGGTGGTGGTTTTGCCAACACCGCCTTTGCCGGATGTAATGACGACGACTCGAGGAGTGTCTCCAGCCAACTGGGGCTTCCTGTTCCACTGGAGGACGGCTCTGACAACGGTGGGTGAGTAAGATCTGGAAGCCCGTCGAGGATTAGAGAGGGCTTTGAAGTGAAAGGGCTTTGATTGGATGGAGGGGAAGGATGGCTTGGAAGAGGTGGAATGGAAATGGAGGCTAAGCATTGCGCGCTGAAACCCTAGATCGCCGAAGAAGAAGAATTGCAGAAAAGTAAAGAAAGGTTTAGAGATTGGCGCGCTGCAAGCTTCATTTGCTTCCACATGTTCACTTCTTATTCGTTATTACCATTTCCTTACCCGTCTGACATCAGCAGGGTTGACTCTCTCTTCCCTTGCCTTTTCCATACGAATACGTTTTCTGGGGAAAGAGAGACTTCTACACGTTTCTGTGGATTTAATCGCTCCGAATTTGGAACCCTAGTTCTTTACTTGAAGCCTGGCGTCAAGAGATCGAGGGTCTTCGTTCCTCTTCTCGCTTCTGTGATTTTTGTCAGGTTTGATTCCTTTCTTTTCTTCACCAGTTTCCTTTTCGCTCTGTTTTCGTCTATTTCGATCTGTTTGTGGGATTTTGATTCAGATCTTTAGTTTTAGACCGTTGGGTGTTTTGATCTGGTGATAATAACAGTGTTTTGTATGAAATTGTGGATGAACAGTTGGAAAATTGATGTTGTGTGCTTGGATGACTGAGGAAAACTACTGTTTTGCCAGATCCGTAGTTTGTATCTTTTGATTTGTTCTTGTCTGGTCTTTCTGACTTTTCTTTTTGGAGCTTCAATTAGGAATATAAATCGAAGAATTATAGATTTCATCTATTGGGTACAAACCATTCTTTTACTGCACTTCAACATGCCTGTTTTTTATATCAAACCTTTTCAAATCCATTCTTTTCTGTGAAGTGATTCCTTCTAATTTGTTTGCATAGCTTTTGCTGATTAATCAACCTTGACATCTTCATGATCCATGATTTCGTTTGCTTGCAGCTGGGAAGGCCATGTTAAATTCTTTTATCGATAGAAACAGTCGCTTTTACCGTTGATATATCTTCTTGTTTTACTAGTTTGTTTCGGGGAAGAACAAAGGTTTTGGGAAGTTTAAGGAAAATGTTGCCAAAAGGCGATACGGTGAGTGGGTACCAATTTTCGCTTCTTTCATCTCCCGTTGTTTCCGTGTGGGATTGTATCGTGAGGAAGATGAGGTATTCTTGCAGACCGGAGTGGGTGTAGTTTTGTTCGATAAACCGTGCATATAGAAAGTTCCGACACTCTAGCCAACTAGATTTTGCATTTCAAATTTTCATAGAAAGAAAGAGAATCACATTCATAGTAAAATCATGTATACTAGTGGATAGAGCCGATAAGGTAGACAAATAGAGGCTTCGGGTTCATGGATAGCGTGGGTATTAAGGCACAGCCGGCGATGAGAAAAGTAAAGACGAAGCAAGGGAAGGACGAGTTGGATCGTCAAAAGCAAGCCGAGAAGAAGAAAAGGCGATTAGAGAAAGCCCTTGCCACTTCTGCGGCCATAATATCCGAGCTCGAGAAAAAGAAGCTTAAGAAGAAGGAACAACAGAGGCTCGAAGAAGAAGGGGCAGCCATTGCCGAGGCCGTTGCTTTACATGTCCTCCTCGAAGATGAGACAAACGATCCAAGTAAGCTTGCTTTCAACCGCTTGGATCGCCCTCGAAACTTCGACTTTTTTCTCGGGAGGGAGAGATCTACGGCTCTTTATCAAGAGTCTAGAAGTTGTTCTCGAGAGCATATCGATTTTGGTTGGCATGAGTTGAGGAAGGATAGACCTCCATTCTCAACAGGCTTTCGAGCTGCACCGGGTGTGATAAGATCGAGCTCTGACGAAACCAGTTGGGGGATTCGAGGAATTTCAGCAGGTCTAATTGCAGCTCAGGCTGTCTCGTCGCTTCAAATTGCCGAGGATCAACGTAAAGATTGATCGGTTTATCGTTGAAAGATGAGGTCAAAGGAAGAATGCGAAGGAGATACTTGCTTAGGATGTTTTTGAAATAAACTTGTGTAAAATATTTGTGTTTTTTCCTTGTCTAAGATCCTCTCAAAAGTTGCTTTCCTCTTGGTGATGAACTTATGAAAACCTTGTTGGAGTGTCACATTATCATTGTCTAGTGTGAATTCTAATCGTGCATTCTATTTCTCGATGTTGTTTGAAGCTATTATGAATAATTTTAACTCATCATTTAATGCATAAAACTGTATTTTGTATAATAATACAAATGCAATCATATTCATATAACATAGATCATACCAAGCAAACCTCATCACATGTTTGAAAACCATCTCAAAAGATCATGAAACAAAAAACAACACAATCACTATCATTATATATCATCGATTCCACGTCACCTACAACATGCCATATTTCGAGTTCGTTGAAATGGAAATTCAATCTTTTTTTTTGTTTTCGTAGTTGTTACTACTCGATTTCGGATACAATCCACCTACCAGGAAATAAAAATTTACATAATTGATACAGAAGGAACAGCCTGTTAGTGGCATTCAACTGGCTTTTACTAATACAAATTTAAAGAACGTGTTTGTTTCGAGCACATACTTCCTCACTTATCATGGTATGATCGTGAATTCTGTCTGAATGACATGTCAGGATCGTGTTCTGACAGCTGTCGGGCAGAATCTTCGTTTTGACCCTCTGATCCTGAGCTACTAGCTGGTTTAGCTCCTGTAGTAATCAAATTTTTGAACCAAGTGGCTTCAAATTTAGGAGCTCCTCGGCTGAGATTGCTTAATGTTTCAGGAGAAGAGGCTATGGCGTTGTTAGTGACTCCAGCAAGGAAACGATAGGCCACTTTGCTAGCTGCTACTATCTCCGTTTTGGCTTGTCTAAACTGCATTAGTCCCAGAATAAGAATTAACATGTAGCCGAAGTAATTAAAATGATCTTAAAACCTAATCTAGGAGAAAGATCAAATTAAGAAAATCTCACCCTGGTTGCTGTGGTTTCTGCTGCTTCGAGAGCAGCATCTCCAGCGTTGGCAAAACGATTAACCCAACCTGTTATGAGAGTTGTTTAAAAGTAAATAACGGCAAGTGTTACATACAAAGTTGAACCTTTTCTCCACCACCATAGATCATGGCAATATTTTAAAGGTTAACTTCAATGAATATTGGTGTTTTCACTGAACACTTCGAATGAATTTTTCTAACAACCAACATCTCAAATTTTTTGATTATATATAATAAATTCAAAGTTAAATTTTTGCAATACTAATTTATCGTCCTTCATCACTCGACAACCTACTCAACATTAATCTCCCTTGATTGCTCGTTAGTTGCGTTTCTCAATAAATAGAAGTTTTTTTCAATTAAATTTTCAAGTTTTAACTTGATTTTTCAAGCGTTTATCTCAAACTTAAGTCAAATATTTAATTTTAAATATTTAAACTAAGAAGAGTTAGCAATAGACAAATTCGCGTTAAAAAAATTTAATATTGAAGGTGTTCATGCAAAATTAAAAGGTTTGAGGTGTTGGTTGTCAGAAAAAATTAATTCATGGTATCCGGTGAAAACAACATAAACGTTCCAGGTGTTAAGTGAAGTTAACCCCATATTATAAATAGGAAAGCTGATCAAGAGAAGAATACTTCAACATACAGTAGAAAACCATCATCGAATATCCAAGGAGGGCTACTTTTGAAAATAATTAATATTTGTAGTTTGATGAGAGATAAAGGCTCAAACAATACTATACCTGGAAGCTTGGGTACATCAAGCCTCTCACAGAACTGGTCACAGAAGTGATTGCAGTTTCTTGATAACAAGTCATAGGAATTTCCCTGCCACTCTCTACTCAATTCCCTCAAAATCTGATTCACTTTAAATATTGTACAGTTTGTTTTCCCAAGCACGATACCTTCTCGGTATGTGTACATTGGATTCTTTCTTGAAGGACAACTGAAAACTCCAGTTCCTTCTTCACAAAAGCCAAATGACCATTCATCGTCTCCATAAACCTGTGATAAATGACAAGTGATGAACAAGTCAGCCAAGTCCAACTCCAAAAAAACCCTTAAACCAGTCAAAACCAAAACAAAAGAAAGAAGAAACTTCATTAAAATTGAGAAATGGTGAGAAACGAGCTATCATCAGCCAATCGAGACTGGCCAACATTTTGTACTATGTAATTGTAACTAATGATTACAACCAAAGCCTAAAACCTTCAAAACCTCCTTCCAAATGGCCGAATGAGAGGATTGTGGAAGAACTAGCTTATAAATACTACTATGACAAGAGTTCATCATTATAGTACTTTCTAAAAGTTGCTTCAATCCCAATCTTCCTCCTAGGACACAAACGGGTACTACAAATGTAATTCTTTTTTGGTGAGGAGATGTATTTTAGACATTTAGTAGCTTCATGAATTGATTCTAGCTCATGAAGAGTGATGAGCCAACGTAGAAGAAGCAAAATTCCAAAACAAACCAGTTGACGAAGGGCAATCAATTACCAATCTCAGTGAAATGATCTCACATTCTACATTAAGAAATCAGTAGAGGCCTAGAGGGAATATACGAAAATCAAAAGGCTTGGAGAAACAATAAGAAAAACCATAAGACAGTAAAAAATATAGGTTTAGATCCACATGATGAACGCACAGTCACAATAACACATTAATATCTTGGAGATGAATTATATAAAGAAACCAATGTCTAAGCACAGATACGCATATTCAAGCAGACGGAGACCTGAACAGCGCTGTGGAAGATACCGCCGAGTCCAATACCGTCCTTGAAGATCTTATTGATCTGAACAATGGTGTTATTCGTCTTCTCCGATCCACTATTCGTAACATCGTATACATGGAGAATCACGTCAGTCATCTTCTCCCCAATCTGATTCCAAGTTCTAACCCTAATCCCCCCTCGCAAATATCAAAATCGAAATTTTCAGAGGACTCTATCCAATTCAAAAACAAAGGAAAAGCAGAAACCGCGATCCTGACTTCCGCTTCGATTCGATCCGCTTCCTGCCGTCTCTGCGGCAACTGGAATTTCGAATGCTTGCTTGAGCCTGGATTTGCTAAGTACACACTGGTCTCTCTCACCAGTACAGCCAAACTCTTGCTTCAATTTCTCGCTCTAAAACACACCCCATCTCTCCCTTCCTCTCAGAGCTCCATTGTCGCACTGGATTCAGAATCTGACCAACCCTGCTGGCCATTAATTAGATTTTTACTCGTTTAAAATCAAGGGGAATTAACCAAAAACAGGTTAAATTATAAACTCGTATGTTGGGTGTTCAAGGGAAAATCGCGATTTTAATAGATTCAGTCCACGTATTAATTTCTTAACAATCTTGCATTCTGTAGGACTAATTTAATTGTTTTGGTTCTCTGTTTGATATAATAATACCATTAAATTTGACCGGGACCTTTAAGAAATTTATTTATTCAATTTTATATTTATTTTTTTGAAAATTTTATGTAAATTTGACGTAATTACATAATTTATTATTTTATTATATTTTTTTAACGATATTTTCACTTGTGAATTTTATTACTTTTTCAAATTTGAGTTTATATATTAATTTCATAAT
>QAOC01050989.1:0-29779 GCA_003255005.1 Begonia fuchsioides | reverse complement strand
ACTCCCTAAACTTAAAACTTGAAAATGCCCTCATTGGAAGACACAAAACAATAAAATCGATTGAAATCACAAAAGACATGAAAGCAAAAACATGTTAGATATAACTCCCCTATGGAGATCATTCAGATGCTTCATCATTTGGGCTAGGCTGTTGGGCTTGATAATATACTAGACTTTGTCATCCTCCCGTTGCTCTAGAATATCTAGCATGTAGTATTTTTGGATTGGCTTAATAGCGTTTCCATTAGTTACAGACTATAGGAAATAGCGTGAGGAAAACTAGACGATGAGGATGCTGCAGCTATGCGTCCAACATCATTGCCAAGGGTAGGCTCGTCGGGTTCTCAACTATCCTCTTGTGAAATACTGGATATGAGGAGTGATAATTCCTTTGATCTAGAGCTTTTATTCTTTTTCCAGAACTTGCACTCCATAATGAATGCAAAGTTTGGAAACAAGTGACAAAAATAGAAATTGACATCCCATCTTCATTGTATTTGGACACAAAGTCCAGTATATATCATCTTCATGTTGATGAGCTTCCCAGTCAGGATGCAGAAGAGGATGATGACTCACTTTTGGGTCACATGTTGTACATGAGAGGAAAGAGAAAAGACATGACTTGATAAAGTGGTACGAACATTTCTCTTGTTGGTTGAACCTGCTCCAATGCAACTTAACAACCTAATTCAAGCCTCGATAGGTTAATGTGCTTCACGAACATTTCATGTATTGCAATAAATATTTTCATCGTTAGACTTACTTTTTGCATGTTGTTTGAAACAGCTCAAATGTAACTAAACGACTAAATTGTGTTAAGTTAAGGTGCCAAACAAACGTTTTGGACATCACATTAAATATTTTTGTACAGTGTACAAAATTTTTACGTGTCGTTCAATTCTTCTTGAATGAAACAAAACGACCCAAATCAAGCTCCCGTTTGGGTTAAGGTGCCAAACAACGTTTTGGGTAGCTCGCAAAATATTCTCGTACATCAAACGAACTTTCTTTTGCTGCCAAACCTACTCTAAGGCAACTAAACGACCAACTTCAAGCCCATTTGTAACGACCCGATTCCCAGGACGCCGCTTACTATTTTTCTTGCTTACTTACTCGCTTACTTGCTTTTCTTACTTTTCGGCGACCCGAGAACCATTCCGTTACATGATTTCTTACTTACATTACTTTCTTAGGTTGGTGGAAAACTTGTTTCTTTAATTTCTAAAAACTACTATCTTTAGTTCATAAAACAGTTTACAAGGAAAACCGTCGAATAATAAAAAACATACATTTGAATTCCACCTTTAAATAAAATACATAATCATTTAATAACTTAAAACGCACAGTGGAAGACAATTACTTTAACTAAAATACATTCATTTTCAAAACATTGGTAATCCATCACACCAAAATAAGGGTATACATTTTAATTACATCATCAAAACATTCAAAGCCTTTTATATTCTAACTGTGTGTGTATCATGCATCACTCCCCGTCGGTCGTCACTCAATAAACTATATCATTTGGACATTCCTCTGCTCTAACTTCTTGGTCAGTCACTTGCACCCATTCTTCCATTACATTCCCTACATTGCAAAGCCTAAACTATTAGCCTAAAGCTTAGTAAGTAGCATAACTATAAAATGCAATGCATGAGTATGCTATGTTGTTAAAACAATGCACAATTTCATTTCACGTTTCTTAGGTTTCATATCTTCTTTATCTTTGGAAATATTACAGGATCTCAAGAACACTCCCTCCACCACTTCTACTTCTACTGATCTTGGGCCTGGGCCCACTTACTTACTACTTGGAGTGTTCGGGCCTGTAATAACCATTTACTTTACTATTCTGCTTTTCATGTTCTTAATTCATCGGAGACGAAACATAATTGGCATCCCATACCACCAATCATACCTCGTTTACCTCCAACTACGTTGTAAAACCATGCATGAAAATAGTTCGTAGACATTTTGTAAAACTATGATGCATGACCATGTGACTATGAAAACATCACTTAAATCACATCACATAATATGAAAATAAGCATACATCACCAAACATGTCATGAAAACAAACATGTAACACACATCAAACATAATGCTAATCTTTACAATGTAGTCCCACTTAAGGGCCAAACCATCTTAATGCAAACTTACCTTAGCTGCTTTCTTAAATCAATCAACTTAAGTCCTTTTTTAATCCAATAAATGACCTAAACATATAAATTATATAAGGATAAGAAATTGCATAAAGTCTTAACTTTCTGTTCCAACTTTGAACAACTATAACTTCTTCGATAATGATCCATTCTTGAAGATTAAGGTGTCAAATTGTTCCTTAAGGAGTCTACTATAACTTCTTAGAAGATACCAAATTCAGAAAACTAAAGCATGTCGACTTATGTGGACAAAACAAAGGGCATTCACTGTTTGAACCCTGATTCGGTCGACCCAACCTGTAAGCGGTCGACCCATGTCGACAAAACACAGACCGTGTGTTTTTCATTTGAGAATCGGTCGACCCAACCTGTAAAAGGGTCGACCGCAGCTCTTCCCAGTTTCTGTATAGTGACTTGCGACGTCCATAACGTTTCACACATAGCTTCAAATTGAGTGATTCCAATAGCTATAAATCACTCTAAGAGTTTACTCTAACTCTTATGAAGGATATAAACTCTAATTCCTACTACTTATTGACCGAATCTCCAAAACTCTAACTTTGTTCATACTTAACGTTTTTTCTTATCTCTTAGCATGAAATCACTCGTTTGTATTCACCAATTCAAACAATAATATCATTTTATCATCACTAAACTTAGAAGAACTTAAGAGGATATAAAACATTACCTTGAACTTCAGTTTCCGCGAAAGTTCCAATTATGTCGACCCCTCCTAAATCCTGGGGTCGACCGGATCTTACATGAAGGTCCCTTAGTATATTTAACCAAACTTACTTCATTACTTTACTTAAACCTAGCAACCATCAAACAATGGACTTCAAACAAACACCAATCAAACCCAAATAGTTGTGCCGGTGCACGGTGTGATACACCCCCAGAGTATTCTTATTCCAATTATTCATAATCGTAACCAATTCACGTGTTTCTAATTTTCCAACCTTTCCAAATAACTTTATCTCATATACCCCTTGAACATTATTCTCTTTATCACCTTCAACCTACTAATTCACTAATATCCACAATACCTTAATACCTCAAAATTTAACCAACATTCATCTAATAAAAAGAATCTTTAACACTTCAATCTTAAGGTCACAAATTCTAAAATAAAAATTCACAAATTTTAACACTTCAATCTTAACGTCATACAAACTTTCTGCTTGTCCTTTAAACTTGCTTGAATGCAATAGAATTACCTAATTTGAGCCTCGGTGGGTATTGTGCCTTTCAGCTAGGGCCCAAAATGTTGGCATAATTTAAATAAACTTTTTGCACATCGACAAGCCTGCTCGACTGCAACGAAACAAACCACTTCCAACCCTTAGTAGGTTAATATGCTTGACGAGTATTTCAGGCAATGCACCAAATATTTTTGTACGTCGTACAAACTTTCTATGTGTCTTCTAAACCAGATTGATTGCCACCAAATGCCTAATTTAAGTCCTTCTGTAGGTTGAGGTGCCTAACGAACGTTTGAGACAATACAACAAATGGTTCCGTACGTCACACGAACATTTCTCTTGTCGGTTTAACCTGCTTGAATACAACTTAATGACCCAATTCAAGCCCCGGTAGGTTAATGTGCTTCAAGAACAATTTGACCATCGCATTAAAAGTTACATACGTTAGACTTACTTTCCACACATCATTTAAACTTGCTCCATTGCAACCAAACAACCAAATTCAGAACTCAAGTAGGTTAATGTGCCTAGCGAATGTTTCTGGCAGCGCATAAACATTTTTTTTATGTCGTACGAAATTTCTGCGCATCATTTGAACATGCTCGATTGTAATCGAATGCTCAATTCAAGTCCCTTGGTAGGTTAATGTACTTAACAAACTCCCTTGGTAGGTTAATGTACTTAACAAACGTCTTGTGAAATGCCCAAAATGTTTTCGTACTTTGTTTGAACTTTCTATGTAATGACTTAATGTGATCAAATACAACCAAACAACTATTCTACCCTTTGGTTGCACCACCTCGAATACAACTAAACAACCCGATTCAATCCCTCAGTAGGTTAATGTGCTTAACGAATATTTCAGGAAGCACATCAATGTTTTCCCATTCAAACAAGCATCTAATTAAAGACTCATCTCGGGTTAAGGTGCCTGAACAATGTGTTGAGGATTAGACGAAATATTTTCATACGTCGTAGTAAAATTCCCGGGATCATTCAAAATTGTTGAAATTCAACCAAACGACCAATTCAAGCACCCAGGTAGGTTGAAGTGCCAAACGAATGTTTTAGGTAGCACACAAAATATTTTTGTATGACGAACAATTTTTACGCGCGCTATTTAGACCTGCTCGAATGCAACTCAACGACCTAAATTAAGCCCTATGGTAGGTTAATGTTCTTGACAAAGGTTTTTGCCAATGCCAAAAATGTTTTTATGCTTTGTACAAACTTTTTGCATGTTCAACATGATCGAATGCAAGTGAACTACAAAATTTAAGCCACCTAATAAGCTAATGTGCCTAAAAAAACATTTTAGGCGACACATCAAAAGTTTTTGTTTGTTGTACAAACTTTTCCCATGTCGTTCCAATATGCTAGAACTCCACTAAATGATCCAATTTAAACCCTTGGTAAGTTAATTTGCATAACAAACATTTTGGCCAAAACAAAAAATGTTTTTGTATGTCGTACAAACATTCTAGCTTTCGGTTGAACCTGCTCGAATATAGCTGAACGGCCGGATTCAAGACACCGGTAGGTTAATGTTCTTCATGACGTCTTGCGCAATGCAGCAAAAGTTTTCGTCAGTCGGACAAACTTTCTACGCTCGTCTAAAGCTGCTCGAATGTCACCAAATGCTCAATTAAAGCCGCTTGGTAGGTTGATTCCCAAACAACATTTCAGGCAGCTCACAAAATATTTTCATACGTCGTACGAACTCTCCACACATCATCCAAAACTACTTGAATTTCACCAAACGACCTAATTGAAGACCTTTAGCTGGTTAATGTGCCAAACCAACATTTTGGCGAGCAAACAAAATATTTTTGTACGAACTTTAAGCCTGTCGTTTCAATCTGCTTGATTACAACCAAACGATCTGATTCTAGCCTTCAGGTAGGGCGATTGTTTTGGAAACTGCACCAAACATTCTTGTACATTGTACAATTTTTTTGCTCATCGTCTGAAATGCTTAAACTTTGCAAAATGACCTAATTCAAGCCCCCATTTTGAGTTTAGGTGCAGAAAGAATGTTTGGGATAGTGCACAAAAGGTTCTCTTAAGTTATATGAATTTTCTGCCCATCGTCTAAGCTTGCTTCAATGCAACCAAACGACCTACTTCAAGGCCCTTGGTAGGTCAGGGGCTAATAATTGTTACAAGCAGTGGAAAAATGTTTACATATGTCGTACAAATATTTTGCACGTTGTTTGAACTTTCTTGAATGCAAACATGACCCAATTATAGCCCCTGGAAGGTCAATGTTCCTATAGAACATTTTGTGCTGCGCACAAAGAGTTTTTTTAATGTTCCTAAGAAACTTTTCACGCGTCTTCCGAATCTACTCGAATGGCATCATGCAACCCAATTCAAACCCCTCGTTGTACAAACTTTAGGTTAAGGTGTCAAACTTTACGTCTTCCAAACGTTGCCCATGTCTTCCAAACTTCAATCAAACGAAACAACCAACTTTAAGCTACCTGGTAGGTAAACGTGCTTAACAAATGTTTAGGGTAGTGAATCCAACTCGAGTTCAACCAAATAACCCATCTCGCTTATCGAGAGATCCACCAGTGTCATGCCCCATGTCATCATCTTCCTAGTGGCTCTCGCGAGTCCGAGCCATTAAGACGACCTTGGTTCATATCCTTTTAGCAATCACTTGTCCGAGCATGTTCGTTGTACTCGTATCGTGCTCGTCCGTTGTCACAGCCTGCACACCTTGCATGTGCAAGCCAATCCCGTGCATTCAGGTGGATTATGCCCGAGCCTAGCACGCTCCCAGCATACAAGCCTCGTACCTGTCACCGTACACCCGCTCATTGTGCACATGAACAACCAGCAGATGATGCCCCGTTCACCTTTCCATCCAACTGCATGCTAACACTTTTGATCACCTTGTCCTCCACTTGCTCGGTTACCTCCTTGTTCAGCTCACCAGGCCATCGTTTGCGCATCACCCCTCGTTTGGTTGCAGCTGTTTTGTCATACCCCTTTGACCGTTCATCTTGTCAAACCACCATGAATTAAACTCTCGTTCATTCAACTTCTCCCATCATAAACCTCACTAGCGACTTAGTTCATTCCTCCATTACACCTATACATTAACCTAGTCATGCCTATTGATTCCACCACTAAACCCATCATTCCCCTTTCACCCGTACACGCAATTAACCCCAACCAATCGCATACCGCCATCAAGCCATCAACACTTGCGATCTTCCACCTTCATACACGGACCAACGAGAAATTATCGGTGTCTGAGACATAGACGCCCGGGATGCGCTCCTCAAGACATCAACGGACCAACGAGGTCTTGCATCAAAAATGCTCGTGCCTTTGTTTATTTTTGGACAGAATAGGAATGTACGAATTCACAAATTCAAGATGGCACAGACATATCCTGTGATGTCCGGAGAAAAGATCAGCAGGCCGCATTCTGAAAATGCCCCGGTGCGCACATTTAAAAAGAGACCAGGTTTAAGCTGTTCAGATCATGGGAGGAGCGTCTGACAACCACATTCCAAATTGGCCTGCGCGGATCCCTTGATGTCTGAGATAGGGTCAACGCTAGGTTGCCATTTTTTAATCAACCGTGCACACCTTCGAGCCATCGGCAGAGAACGGAAAGATCTGCGTCCAGCTTTGGCCAAAATATCTTCACTCATTCATGCTAGGTTCATCCAAGAGCCTAAATTCAAATTGGCCCGCGAGAATCCTTTGATGTCCGAGATAAGGTCAACCCCGGTCAACTGCGCGTGCATCTCCTTGGTCAGCTGGAGGTCTTCCTCGGTCTACCTTGGTCTTTGTTCAAATTCAGCCGCGCATATCATTCTGGTTCAGATTTCCAGCTGAAGAGAAGAACATCTGGACCCTCCATTTCAAAAAGGCACGCATCAAATCTCGCAATGCCCGGAGCTCAGTTAGCCGCGCGCGCATCCATCGGCTAACCGAAGGTCTTCCCCAGTCAACCACGGTCTCCATTCGAATTTGGCCGTGCATATCCATATTGGTCCAGATTTCCAACTGAAGAAGAGACCATCAGCACCCTCGGTTTCAAATTGGCACGCATTAAATCCATTGATGCCTGAAGCCTAGTCAATTTTGGTCCACCACGGTCTCCTTTTCAAAAATCAGCCAAAAATATCTCTAATACTTCGAACCAACAGATGAAGGGGAGCATATTGGTCTCATCTCGGTCAAGGAAAATCTTTCCCCAATCGATCCTAGACGTCCGTCCCATCCAAGGGATAGTTTAATTCTTTTTCATTTTATTTTTCAATTTTACTTTTTAAGTTTATTTAAGTGTATCGGCCTTCATTAGAAAGGCAGAGAGAAATTGAATAAAATTTGTGCTTAGCACCACGGTCTTCTTTCCGACGTACCCTTCTCCGGTGAGTAATATCCGGCCAAGAGCGGTGACTCCTTGCACGTCCAATCGGTGAGTCATATCCGAGTGCGGGTAAGGTCTACCAATCGAACACTTAGATTGCTCAAGTGTTCGAACTGTCCAGCAACCTAAAAACCAAACACGCTTCATAGAGTCCACCCACCCCACCGAGCTTTCACCCTTTTTCCTTCAATTTCCCATTTTTCCATCTTTTCGGTCACCCAAGCCATCTCTCATTTCCTTCGAGCCATTTTCATAAATTCCCCTCTGATCACCTACATTTCCATCCCATTACACTTCCGCATCCCAAAATCCCTTTTCGCCCGAGCCCGATTTTCCTGCGCGCTGCACTCCTTCTCACCCGAGCACCGTGGGTGCGCATAATCTGACCCACGGTGCGCCGACCTCCCCGGACGACACATCAGGCCCACACACAACCCATGAAACTTGTTTCTTATGTAGCTCCTTGTTCTAGACTCTTTCTCTAAGAAGATGATGCCTAATTTTGAAGATCCACGATGGAATAATTAAGATGTAGGGTACATTTCTCATAAAGATGTCATCTTTTATTGAGGCCAGGAAAGGTTGTCAAAACAGCTGCAGCTGTACAATACTTGAAAGTCGGTTGATGCTAGAGCAAAATGGGGTCCCCTTTCATTGTAGCCTTGGACCACTAGCACTTGGTCCATTCCCCTACAAAAGTCAACCGACTTTGAATCAAAACATGGCTTCACATGGTCATGCACAAAAGGCAAGCAATGTCATAGTGTTTTGTGAAAAATTAAACCCTAAACCATGGGTTACATTTAGTTTTCCAACGAAACATTCTCTCTTCTTTTTGCACTTCAAAGCCACGTGCCTTATTCATTCCTTGATCATGATCTTTATCCAAATTTGTCAAACATGTTTCCAAGGGAGATGCTGGATTGGTGCACTAATTCACATGCGCAGAGCCACAAATGACTTGGCCCGGTTGTCACTTCTTTGCACACACTATGGTTGGCTTCAATGATGGGATCTTTCTCTCATGACTTGGTAGCTCGCCTTATTTGATTTTCGATATATTGTTTGATCTAACTTTAAACTTCAACGATAGAATGACCTACAAATTTAGCAAATACGTTAGAAGGAAGTTGGCATATCAATAATCTAAGTATGAAATCTTTTCACATAATTTTCAAATTTCACAAAAATCTAAATGTACTTTATTTAATTCTTTAACTAATTCAAATCTAAGAAACTTACATTGTAAGGAAGTTAGAAGTTTGTACTTTTGAGATAATGCATCAGTCACAATATCTTTATTACCTTTCTTGTATTTGATANCCAAATTCAAATGTTCAACATGTGCATATAAGGTTTTGCTATATATTAATATATTATCAAACTATACAACAATAAAATTTCCAATAAAAGCTCTTATCACATTGTTTAATCATCTCATAAAAGTATTTGGTGCATTAGATCACCCAAACAACCTTGAATGGGCCTCTAGACTTTGGTTCGAGACTTCATTTTTTATACTTAGGACTTTTACGTGTTGTTGGTGGCTCGCTCAACCATCTAACCTAGGGCCAGCCCACCGACCTTGCATCACTATGTAAACCCCTTGAGAAGTTCATTCTTCTCTGATTTGGCTTGATATAACATAGAATTCTCTCTTCTTGGCTACGTCTCACATCTCGCCCGCTGTCGCATGTTACGTTATTTATGTATAAAAATATGCTTCAAACTTTTATGGTTAGAATATACTTCACATAACTTACCATATAGGTAAGGCCTCCATATCTTGAGAGCAAAAACTATAGCAACAAGCTCTAAATCATGTGTCAGGTAGTTTTTCTCACATTCTTTCAAGTGCCTTGATACATATAAAATCATCTTCCCCTATTGCATAAGTACGCTTTCAAGTCATATCTTCGATGCATCACAATACATACTAAAACATTCATCTCCATTTGAAAGTTTTAATACTGGGGCTGTGGTCAATTTATTTTTCAATTCGTAAAAACTTTGTTCACAGTCAACTGACTACCAGAATTTCATGTTCTAATAGTAAGTAAATTAGGAAATAGAAAGTGATTAGTAAACTTAACTAAATAATAGAATAAAATAATGAATTTTAGGAATTGTTTTGGGGCACTTCTGTTTTGGTATATTGTGAATTTGGCCATGCAAAAAATGTTCAACTTTTATGATCTAGCTCATTCCAAAAAGATCTTGAAGGCGGCTACTAATTTTGTGAAGAATACTTTTTCAACTAACTTTGGGAAAGTTGCCCAATCTGTAAATTAATTTTTGCTAGTCAAGTTAAAGTTTGATTTAAAGAAAGTTGCATGTACTGTCTTATTTCTTCTTCCCCTTCATTATCTTGAAGTGAGCTTGAGTTCTTGGGCTACTGTTCTTGATCACATTTCATGATATCAATATCTTCTTCACCAACATAATAAACATTTTGTTTTGAAGTTGAATAGATTCTTTCATTTCAATTTCTTCCACTAAACCACATAGCGCTTCATGCACTTTCTTGATTCTTGACCTAGTCATTGAGCTTACGTGATATGTGTCGCCACTTGATTTGCATTATAAACTTCTCGTGGGTCATCTTAACCTGATTGAATGCCATCAAACAACTCAATTAAAGGCCCCCAATATGTTTTCGTACATCATACACTATGCGTAAAACATCCAAAAAGTTGAGTGCTAAGGCAAACCAATGTTTGTTCGACACCCTAACCTATCCAGGGTTTTGAATAGGGTCATTTGGTGAAGTTCAGATGATGCATAGAAAGTTTGAACGTTGTATAAAAATGTTTGGTGAAGTGCTTGAAAATTTTTTTCCGCACCTTAACTCAAACGATGGCTTGATTCGGGAAGTTTGTTGGAATTGAGTAGTTTGGATGTCACGTAGACGTAGAAAAATATTTAATGTGTTGCAGAAAAGGTTTGTTAAGTGTATTAACTTACTTGGGGGCTTAAAGTGTGTTATTTGGTTGCTTTAGACCACGTCTGGACGACGCATGAAATGTTCATACAACTTACAAAAATATTTTGTGTGATTGTGAAAACATTTTTTCGGCACCCTAACCTACCACATAGCTTAAATTGGGTTGTTTGGTAGAATTCATGTAGGTTTAGATGACACGCAGTAAATTCATACGACTTATGAAAACATTTTTTGTCATGCCCAAAACATTCACTCGGCACATCAACCTGATAGTGGGATTAAATTTTGTTGTTTGGTGACATTTTTTTTGGTTCAGACAACATGTGAAAAGTTTGTACGACGTAAATTGGATCATTTGGTGGCACTCATTTAGGTTGGGATGACCAGCAAAATGTTTGTGCAATGCCAAAATGTTCATTTTGCACCTTAACCATCAAGGGACTTCAATTAGGTCGTTTGGTTGCATTCGAGCAGATTCAGACGATGTGCAGAAAGTTTGTACGACAAACAAAAACATTTGGTGAGTTGCATGTAGTATTTGTTCGTAACGTTGACTTACTAAGGGGCCTAAATTTGGTCAATTTTTGGCATTGACCAAGTTTAGACAATGCCTTAAAGGTTTTTATTACTGTTTGTGGACTTTAACCTACCATGGGCCTTGAATTCAATTGTTTAGTTGCATTCGAGCTCGTTTGCATGATGCTGAAAAAGTTTGTAAACTGCATGAAACTATTTCTTACACTCCTCCAATCATTTGTTTTGTACCTTAACCTACCGGGAGACTCAAATTTGGTCATGTAAGGGCACTTGACATGTTTTGAGAATGCGCAAAAAGGTCGAACAATGTCCAATTACAATTTGTGCGGTGCCCAAAACATTCCTTCGGCATCTTAACCTATGGGGGGCTTTAACTAGGCCATTTAATTACATACGAGCAGGTTCATATGACACACGAATGTTCGTACGAAGTACAAAAATATTTTGTGCACTCTGCAAATATTTGTTCAGCCTTTTAACCAAATGGAATGCTTGAATTTGGTTGTTTGGTTACATCAAAGCAGGTTAGGATGTGCGTGAAAAATTTGTATGACCTATGAAAACATTTTGTATGCTACTAGAAATGTTCATTGGAACCATAACCTACCAAGGGGCTTGAATTGGGTCATTGAGTAGCATTGGACTAGGTTCAGGCTTACACGCAAGATGTCTTACAACAAATGAAAATATTTTGTGCACTGCTTAACGAAAAAGTTGCTTGAAATGGTGGAATTCAAGCATGTTCATACAATGCATAAAAAGTCTGTAGGACGTACGGAAGATTTTTGTTCTCTAGCCGAAATGTTCGTTAAGCAAATTAACCTATTTGAGGGCTTGATGTAGGTCGATTGGTTACATTTGAGCAGGTTGGTACGCATACCTCAAGTTCGTACAACGTATGGAAATATATTTTGTGCTGACATAAATGCATTTTTAGCACCGTAACCTATCCCGATGATTAATTGGGTCATCTTGTGGCATTCAAGCAGGTTCAGAAGACGCATGGAAAGTTTACATGACATAGAAAATTTTTTAGTGCACCTGAACCTTAGCCAAAATGACGGGTTTATATCTATAATTTGGTGGAATTTGAGTAGGTTCTGTTGACGAACAAAAAATTTGTACGACGTATGAAAATGTTTGGTGTGTTGTCCAAATGTTTGCTAAGCACAGTAATCTACTGGCAGCATTAAACCGTGTTGTTTGGTTACTTTTGAGCAAGTCAAGATGACGTACATTGTACAAATTACCAAAATATTTGGTGCGATGCTTAAACTAGGTCATTTGGTGAAATTTTAGCAGATTAAGACACATTTAAAAAAAATTTACGAGGTACAAAAACGTTTTATGCGTTGCACATAACATTCTTTTGGCATCTTACCTAACCAGGGGGCTTTCAAGCAGGTTCAAATGACACGTGGAAAGTTTGTACAACTTACCAATGTACATATTAAGTGTTTTAAGTTGTCCAATGTTATAACTAGAAATTTTTTGACACTTCTTTAATTAATATTAGAAAAGAGAGGTAAATTAGAATATGACATATAGGACTGGTGGCTAGTCATGATTAAGGCATAATTATGGGGTGATTAAGGTTTACTAATCATGCTTAATTGATTTGATCTTGATAATTAGCTTATTTGTAATGTGAATTATAATTAAGCTAAGTATTATTTAAATTATAATGATGAAGTATTTTAGCAATTAAATGAGCTTGTAATGGTAAAATGGTAAAACTAAATGGATAAGTTTGGCCAAAAGGTATTTTCACCCCATGAACCATCTAGAAACAAGGGAGACTGGCTAATCATCATCCATTTTTTGCTCAAGAGAGAGAGAGTGGGTGAAAAAAAGAGAGAAAAGAAATACCAACAATAAAAAGAAAAGAAAAGTTTTACTCATGCATATCTTATACATGTTCATGCATATCATATACTACTTATTGAGCTTTATGTTTATAGATGAGTTTTATGATGTAGGTGAGGAGGACGTCCACTGAGAGCTGTACAAAAGAGATTGTTTTGGTCATGGTGTTGATTGACGTTGTTTGAATAGATTTTGACCTATGGGCAAAGATTTTTAACAATTGTAATTAATAGTTAGGAAAAGAATTTTTCAACTTTGTATCTATAGCTTAACGATTTACTAAACCTAACATGTTGTAAATGTGTTTAAATTGAGTTCTCATGTTTACATTACACGATTTTTATGAAAAAATATTTTCCGGTGTAAGTAAAAAATAAATATTTTGAGCGAGGAACAACGTTACACCTAACCTACCAAGAGGCTTAAATTGGGTCATGTGGTTGAATTGAGCAAGTTTAGATGACTTGTGGAAATTTTTACGATGCATGAAAATATTTAATGCTCTGCCCATAACATTTGTTTGGCACTTTAACCTACAAGAGGACTTCAATTTATTCATTTAAAGGCACTCAAGTACATTTAGATGACGAGCATAAAGTTTATACAATGTGCAGAAATATTTTCTACGCAGCCAAAACGTTCATTTGGCACTTTAATCTACTCGAGGGCTATAATTTGGTCATTTGGTGCACTTTGAACAAATTCAGATGACGTGCATAAAGTGTTTTCTTATATATTATTACTTGATGTAAGAGGAAAGATAATGTCGTTAACCAAGTCAGAAATTGTTGATCGCCAATTCCAATAGTTTGAAAGATTAATTATTCAAGAAGAACAAGCAAGTTCCCATGTGGTTGGGACAGGAGATCTTAGTTTTGAAAGGTTTTTCCACTTGCATACTTTATGTTTGGATGGGCAATCATCGGATGTGGCATATGCTGAAGACTGGGTTCATACACTTGAAGTTATATTCCATTATGCTAAAATTGGGGATGGGGAGAAAGTTCGTTGTGCAGCATATATGTTAGCAAAAGATGCACGATATTGGTGAGACACTGTCAAGGCCACCAGTAATGTCCAAACTATGACGTGGGAGTAATTTAAAGAAGTGTTTTACAATAAGTATTTTAGTCACACGTTCAGGACTAACAAATTAGTGGAGTTAGTAAAACTACTCCAGAATGGAAGTACGCCTGAATATGTATGAAAGTTTGAAGCCCTAAATCATTTTTGCTAGTCATTTGTTTAGCAACAATGAGGTTAAAGTCCATCAATTCACCTAAGGCCAAAAAGCTAAAATTCATAAGGGTGTAAAAATTTCAAGTATGCATGATTTACCGTATTCATCAGTTGTAACTAAAGCACTCAAAGTAGAAGAAGCTGAGGCTAAATTTCAAAAACATCAAAAAAATATTCAGCAATATTACACCGAATGGCAGTCATTTTGAGACAAGAGATGGCAGACTCAAAAGAAAGGTAAAAGACAAGGAAAAGAAGTTGAAGCTAAATTTCAGGTATGCATGATTTACCATACTCATCAGTGGTAACTAAACCACTCGAAGTAGAAGAAGCTAAGGCTATGATGCAATTATGAGAATGGACTTGTTGTATAGAGATGAAGTGGGTGTGAAGGGTTCATGGCAAGTAGTATTGATAATAAAAAACAATCGAGTGTTCAGTTGAAGGAGATCTCGATAGTGAAAAAATTTACACAATTTTTTAGATGATCTTCCTAGTTTGCCACCATACCAAGAGACTAAATTTGTAATTGATGTATACCCTGACATAGAACCTGTATCTAAAAACTCGTATAGAATGGCCCCAACTGAATTAAACAAGCTAAAGAGTCAATAAGAAGAATTGATAAGCAAGGGGTTCATTTGGCCAAGCTTTTCACTTTTTGGGAGCGTTGTTATTATTTATTAAGAACAAGGATGGAACAATGAGAATGTGCATCGATTATAGAGAGTTGAATAAGCTAACGTTGAAAAAAAAGTACCATTTACCACGAATAGATGATTTATTAGATCAACTCATCGGTGCATGGGTTCTCTGAAAGATAGACTTATGTTTGGGTAGTAATTAGCTTCGAGTGAAGTATGAGGATATTCCAAAGACAACATTTTGTACGAGGCATTAGCATTATGAGTTTTTAGTAATGTCCGTTGGATGAAGAAATGCGCATGTAGTATTTATGGACTTAATGAACAGAGTGTTTCGAGAATATTTCGACAGATTTGTAGTTGTTTTTATTCATGATATCCTCATCTATTCTAGAAGCCAAGAAGAACATGGAAAGCATTTGAGATTTTTTTAGATAAATCGAGGTAGCACTTATTATATGAAAAATTTTCCAAATGCAAATTTATGCTATATTGACTGAATTGTTCTCCGAAGATGGTATTTTTGTGGATCCAGTAATGATTTAAGTAATCAAAGATTAGCCACATCCAAGAAATATGGGAGATGTATGGAGTTTTCTAGGGCTTACAGGCTATTAAAAAAAATTCATAGAAGGAAATTGTTATGCCTTTAACTTGATTAACCAAGACCCTAAGGGCTAGCACCCATTAAAGAAATTGAGCATCTAATCAACTTGCAACAAAAACTAGCGCTTCCTAACTGGCCCTCCTATAGATTGAACCCCGAGGAAGCCAAAGAGCTAGAAAAGCAAGTACTAGAACTCCTAGACAAGGGCTATATTTAGGAGTCACTAAGTCCTTGTGTTGTTCCTACGTTATTGGTTCCAAAAAAAGACAGTACTCATCATATGTGTGTGAATAGCAGAGTCACTAGAAAACATAAGACCCTAAAGAGCTTATGCATATTGTTCTTGAGGATTGCTTGTGAAGGTTTATAGTAGTTTAATATTAGAACCACAAGTATATCAAACATAAGACCCTTCAACAAAGCAAAATAAGATACCTGGATTGCTTTGAATCAAGTAGGAGTAGCTTGACCCCAATTGAACTTTGCTGACAAAACTTAAGTTTTCAAACAATGAGCTTGACCGGATAAACTTTTTAGTAAGAACCAAAGCTATCAATATGTTCAATCTAGAATTAACTTGAAGAAGATTAAGTTCTTCGCAAAGAACCAACGAGAAAATTCTATCTAAACACTCAAAGTGAATTTATCATAAAATTCCTTTCCCTATTACAATAAGTTAAATGTCTTTAAGTAGGCTACATATTTTCTAAACTGACAAGTAAAATAGGAAATCGAAAGTAATTAGTAAACTTAAGTAAATAATTGAAAAAAATAAAGAATTTTCAAAATTGTTATGTGACACTGCTATTTCAATGAATTTTTGACTTGGTCAAGCAAATAATTTTTTTATTTTTGTGATTCAGTTCATTCCAAAGAGATCTTGAAGTCAGCTACAATTCTTGTGAAGATTATAGTTTGAAATAATGTCTGGAAAATTGTCAAATATGCTCATTAATGCTCAAAGGTCAACTTTGTAGCTTGTTTTATGGAAGGTATCATACGCTATCCTATTCTTCAATCCTCCATTGCATTGAAATATACTTGGGCTTTTATGCATCACTTTTCTAGGTAACTCAGATCACATAAGTTTACTTTGATGATATCTTGGTCTATAATTTTGATTTCTCTACACATATAGGGCCCCTTAAAATCTTGTTTGACAAACTCTGTGGGGCTAAACTATTTGGAAATCTTAAATAGTGTGCTTTTGTTTGAGAAAAAAATAATAATTTTCTTGGTTTTATCATCTTGAAGGATGGCATCGAGGTGGATGACTCTGAGATTGATGCTATCTTTGAATGGCCTTCTTTTAGGGGAGTCTTTGATGTAAGGAGCTTCAACGACCTAGCCTCATTTTACAGGATTTTTATTCAGAGATGAAGCTCTATTATGGCCCATTTGATCGATTGCACTACGAAGGGGAATGAATTTATATGGACCCCTGTTGTCAAGAAAGCTTTGATTTGGGAAAGGAGAAGCTTTGCAAGGTACATGTGCTTATGTTACCCGACTTCAACAAAGTTTTTCAAGTATAATATGATGCTTTTGAAGTCAAGATTGGGGCAATTCTTATGCAAGAAGGTCTCCCCTAGCTTATTTTTATTAGAAACTCAAGGGGGCAACATTAAACTACTCCACCAATGACAACCAATTCTTTGTAGTAATTTGACCTTTCGAAGTATGGCAAGAGTACCTACTCCCTAAGGAGTTCGTCATTAATATTGACCACCAAGCTCTCAAGCATATAAAAATCTAAGGGATGTTGTATAGGAGACATGCCAAATGAGTGGAGTTTCTCAAGAGGTATCCTTTTATCATCAAATACAAAGAGAGTGAAACCAATGTCGTGGTCGACGCCCTCTCAAGGAGTTCTGTTCCATTAACAGAATTGACCACTAAATTCTTTAGTTCTGATTGGACAAAGAAGTCTATAAAGGTGACCAAGATTTCGGGCATTGGTATTATTTGATAGCCTTGTCCAAGATGGATGAGGCGAGTCACATAGCTTAATTGTTCTTCAAAGAGGTAGTGCATTTGCATAGAATTACAGAGTCGATTGTCTTGGATAGGGACACTAGGTCTTGTGTTTGTTTTTGAAGAATTTATGGGGGAAATTTGGGAAGAAGCTAACGTGTAACGCCCTGTAGCGTACTATTTCGTAAACTTTGCTCTTCATAGAAAGATGATAAAAAATTTTGTTTACGATCATGCATTTGTAAAACGTAGCAGTGGAAGACTTTGAAACACATTGATAATTTAAATCTCTTTTGGAGGAATACATGATTGCATGATCGTTCTAAAATACATTAAAATAAAAATCCTCTCGTTGGTTGCTTGGACAACATCGTTCTAATAGCCACGTAGCTATCATTGGAGCACTTCGTCAACTGAACGTTAGCATCACCTACACCAAAAAGTTCATCTATGAGCCCAATGCGCAGTAAGTAAAGCATGAAATGCAGGAATGCAAACATGTTGTGAATTTTTAAAACATTTTCTTTTCTTTTCATTTGGGGTCTTTCTTTACTTTAATTTTCATGCAAACTTGAGATCACAAACGTTAGAGACCACAAACTTGAGTCCACCTAAAGGGACAGCCAACTCGATTCAAAGGGTTGAGAGACCACAAACTTGAGTCCACCTAAGGGGCCAACCAACTCAAACCCCTTCCCAATGACATTTACGTAACTTTCTCTTTCTTTCTTTTATCTTCGTCTTTCGTTGGTTATTCAAGCTCAATCTAAATGAACCATTTTCATATTCTGTTTCATATGAAATCTCATGCATATAAATAGTTCGTAACTTTCTTGAAAACATGATGCATGAGATGCCCATGAACATTCATAATATGAATGTACGAAGCACATCATTAACATGTGTAGCATAAACATAACAATTCATCTCATCATAATAAATATCAATTCCATTAACATTTCGTAAGTTACATTAGCTTAACTACTTAACAATTGCTAGGAGCATATACTTATTCCATTTTGACATAAACCACATCTTGTGATATTAACATAATTGCAACATGTTTTTTAAAAACATGAAATTCATAAATCAATCATACTTAACACTTCAAAATAACCTTTGAGCTAAATACCATCATTCAACATACTCTATCTCATCATTACACAATTCATGTTATAACAAACAAGCATAACCTAACACTTTATGGTGTAGGCCGAAGGAGGAAAAACAAAAACATAGCATTACTTACCTTAAGTCTTTAGCAATTAGAAAACATATAATCAATGCCTTTTTAATCACTTGATAACCTATAAATAAAACAACNATTTTAGGATGAATTTACCTTTTAGTCCAACTTATCCTTTTAGGTTTACCATTTTGCCCTTATATGTCTCTTTAATTGCTAAAATACTACAATTATCACCATTTAATCATACATACTTTAATTAATTAATCTAGATTAGTACTAAGTTAATTCTTAAGATTAACTTAATTATTCATAATTTGTAAACCTTAATTACCACTTAATAACTCACAAATTATACCTTAATCATAATTAGTCACTAATCTAATAGTGACACATGGCACTTTCTCATTGCTTCACTACTTTAACATATAAAATCACAATTTACATGTAATAATATTCTTTGATTAAGATTTATGTAAATAATATCATTGATTAATGAGGAAATCTAGTGAAGGTGACATATCCTTGAAGCAGCAAGTCTAATTTCACTCATTTGTGTGTGCTAATTGTCAAAACCTAGCTTTTTCATCTTTCAAATTTAATTTATAATCTTAATTTATCTTAAAAGTAGCAATTTTCTTTTTGGGTATTACATAACCGATTGGGACATTCAACTGCCTTATATTGGATTTTCCTATAGTAGAAGTGTACATAGTGCCACTCAAATGACTCGCTTTGAGGTGGTCTACGGGTTCAACCCCTTAACTCCCCCTGATTTGGCACCTTTTCCGATGAAAGATGTTGTTAACCCCAATGGTGCAAGCAAGCCCGAGCAAGTGAGAAGCATGCATAAAAGAGCGAGGAAATCCATCCAAAAGAAGAACGAGACTTATGCCAAGTATGTCAATAATAGAAGGAAAAGAGGTCAACTTCAAAGAGGGAGACTTAGTGTGGTGGCATTTGAGGAAGGAGGTTCCCTAAGCAAAGAAAGTCCAAGCTCTACAAGAGCTGAAGGACCTTTTAAGGTCTTAGAGAAGATCAATCCCAATGTTGATAAACTAAAGTTACCCATGTAATAAAGGTCTCAGCTACCTTCAATGTACAAAACATTTCTCCATATATCAAGGAGGAAGAGGATCAAGAGAAGAAAGAATTCCCTATAGATTTAAGGACAAATCCTCATTTACCTGGGGAGGATGACATGCCAAGGGGAGGAGGAAGAATTCTCTCTAGATTTATGGACAAATCCTCATTTACCGGGGATGATAACATGCTAAGGAGAGCCTCACCCGAGTTCGAGCAAAATTTTTATCTATTGAGTGTACTTTTTGTAGGAAACATCTTCCATGGGAAGTTGTTCTAAGAGCCCACTTTGATGGCAAAAGAACGACCTAAACATCTCATCACTTGTGAATCTAGCCTTGTTCCAAGGTAGCATAAAAGAGGAGAGTTTCATGGAGACACCAAGTTGGGCACGCCATTAGCAAAGACTACCATCACTTAGAACCTAGCGTCAACTTGAGATGAACATGAGAAAGAAGAGAAGGTAGACAAGCCCAAGTCCTCCATCTTGGCAATCTAGTTCAGCCTAAGACACACTTGAAGGATATGAGAGTGTTCCTTTTACTTTATTATGTAATTTTATTTTCAAAATACTTTTGCTTCAGGGTTAGAGTATTTTGTTTGTGAGTTTAATGGGTAGGGGTGAGTTTCATGTGGGTTTTACATGGCTTTATGATTTGTTCTTGTTGGCTTCTTTTGTGTCGCAAAAGAAGAAAGAAGGGGAACTTATTTTAGGAACCACTGTCAACCCAAGCACAACCAATCCTTGGTGGTCCCCACCATTTCTCTTTTGTCTTTGTAGTCAAATTTGTTAAAGAGTTTTGAATCCTCCATTTGGGACCAATCATCATAGTTTTGACATTGGTTTTTAAACCAATTTTGAGGAACTTTGTATTTGTTTGAACATTAGTGAAAAATTACAATTTTGAATTCCATCTCCTTGGTAGAGAATCTCTCACAAGACTCGTGCTTTTTGTTGTGTCATATCCAGCCAACTCTGAAAGCTCCTTGAAGGTTTTACTTATGTTCTGAGCTTGGGTAAGCTAGGCCAATGCTGTAACATTCAGCCACTCTCAGTGGACGTTTAAGTGAGACTACTTTTCCAGATGGCTCCCCTCTCATCTCTCGTTCTTTCCCTCTCTACCTTCATATCTCTAAATTATTTCCCACTCCTTGGAACCCTTTCAGCCATAAAAATCTCTTCCACTCTCATTTATTGGCTACCGTTTTTGCTAAGAGCTTATAATTCAAGCAAGTTGAGACCACGTGGGAAATGTTTGTTATCGACCACGAGACTTGAATTTGGTTGTTTGGTGGCATGTGAACAGATTCAAGTTATGCGCGGAAAGTTTGTATGACATGTGATAAACGTTTATTATGGTGCCCAAACATTCGTTTGGAACTTTTTGAGAGCCTTGAATTGGGTACTTTGGTGGCATTCAAGCAGCTTCAGATGACGCGTGGAAAATTTTTATGACGTACGAAACAATGGCTTGAATTAGATTTTTCTGTCAAATTTAATCAGGTTCAAAAGACGCGCAGTAACCTATTGGCGGCTAGAAGTAGGTTTTTTTGTTGCATTCGAGCTACTTGAAATGAGTCAAGAAAAGTTTGTACAACATACGAAAAATGTTTTGTGCTCTAGCAGAAACTTTCATTTGGCACCCTAATTAACTTGAGGGCTCTCATCAATTTGTTTGGTAGAATTTGAGTAGGTTTGAATGATGCTTGGAATGTTTGTAAAACGTACAAAAATATTTGGTGTTCTACCTTAAATAGTCCATAGGCACATTATACCGGACTACTTGAATTAGGTTGTTTTAAATTCATTCGAAGAGGTTTGAATGCACATGGAAATGTTTTATGCGCTGCCTGAAATATTTTTCGGCACCTTAACTTATGATGTAGCTTGAATTGGATCATTTTGTTACGTTTGAGCAGGTTTGGAGGACGTGAAAAAATTTTGTACGACGTACATAAATGATTGGTTTGCTGCTAGAAACGTTCATTAAGCACATTAACCTATCTGGGGGTTAAAGTGAGTCGAGCAAGTCAAGACGACGCGCAGAATGTTCGTACAACATACTAAAGTATTTTTATGCTCTACAAAATGTTTGTTCTTCATCTTAACCTACCAAGGGGCTTGATTGGGTCATGTAATGGAATTCAAGTAGGATTGATTGACGCTCGAAAGTTCGGACGATGTATGAAAACATTGTGTTTCTGCCCGAAACATTCTTTTGGCACCTTAACCTACCGCGGGGCTTGAATTTGGTGATTTTGTTACATTTACCAAGGTTCAAGAGACACTCGTTAAGCACATTAAGCTACTGTGGGCTTGAAGTGGGTTGCCTGGTTGCATTTGAGCAGGTTTAGAAGATGCGCAGAAAGTTTGTACAAGTACAAAAAAAATATTCGGTAAAACTTTTTGTTCAAACTCATAACCTACCTGGGGGCTTGAATTGGGTTGTTTGATGGCATTTAAGTAGGTTAAGATGATGCTGATAAAGTTCATATGAGGTACAAAAACATTTTATGCTCTGCCTTAAATATTTGTTTGACACCTTAACCCATAGGTTGGCTGGAATCAAGTTGTTTCTTGACATTCGAGTAGGTTTTGACAATGCACGAAACTTTTAGGGCACAAAATGATTGTTTGGCACCATAACTAATGGAGATCAAGCGGAATTAAAATCAAGCCTACCAAGAAAGACTAATGACAAGGCATAGGAGGCCTAATTACATGGTCTATATCCAAGCAAATGCATGAAGCCTTATGTGTGTTAGTAGAAGATTTCAACGTGAAACAAAATGCTTATTATGTTAAATGTTAGATAAGATATTAATGTCATCCAAGGTGGTAAAAAAGACAAGCGCAAGAAACCAAGCCCACTTAAAAATACTGGAGGAGCAAAGGAAATAGATAAGTGTATGTAAGTTTCTTTTAATAAAACTCTTGCTTTAGCAAGAAGAATTGATAGGCAGATTCGACAACCTTATTAATATTTTTTATAAAAGCGTTCATCACAAAGGTTGTATCTGCCTTCAAGATCTTTTTGAATGAGCTAGATAAAAAAAATTCAGACATTGTTTTCACCTTCAAATATGTAAATTACCGATATGGAAGTTCATTAGATATCTACCACGGGCCCCACAAATAAATCCAATAATAACACTATTTTATTTTACTATTAGGTTTCTTAATTGCAGGTTATTGTTTAGGTAAGTTTTCTAGTGCCCGTAGCTTTCCTGATTAATAGTTATTTCTTAATTACTTTATTTCAATTTTAAAAAGTGAGTTGCCTATACAAAAGAATCCAAAGTATTATAATGGAGAGCAACTTTTATAATTAATTCATATTGAGTGTTTTGGTGTCAAGACCTTTTCACTTTTAACAGTTTTCTTTAATCCTTTTTTTCATTATTATTTTAAATTGTTTGCCTCATTTACAGTGAAAGACTCTTTTATACAACAAAACTAATACTTTTGAACACATGTTACAGTTACAGTTTATGTAATCAAACCACAATAAAACTAATAAAAACTGCACATATACATACATTTAAAAAACCTTGCCCATTGGTCAAAATCGTGCCAGCAATCACGAGTACTGCCATCGACATGCTACATCAGTAATTTCCTTTAACTTCAATATATTATTTACGAATAATTTAATGAGCATAACGCTCAGTAACACAAAGTTTATCTAATAAGCATAATGCTTAGTTAGTAATGCAATATATATATATATATGAGTTACAGTTTATAAAACAATGTGTTTCGGTTTTTGTTCTTTCTTTTTCTTCCACTTTACATTTAAGTCATTGGGGATAATTCAATCTGGGGAAGAATAGGCACCATTTGGTCTACCTTGTGTGAACAACCGAACTCAAACCTCACCTCACAATATACTATTTATGTATATTCATTCATTTACATATTTCTTTTGTTTAATCGTTGGGGCAACAACATGATACAATAGGCACCATTACGCCTCATTGATGCAGCCTAATGAGTTCTACACGAAACGATCCGTTGCTTGTATCATAAAAACGATAACATATAACTCAACATTCATATTATTATGGCAGTTTATCATTCCTTTCACTTAGAAATTTATTAATGTTATTTACACAACATTTTATCAACCATGCCGCCAATGGCAAACAAAACCATTCTTAAGATATTTTTACCTTATTATACACATTATTATTTGTCTATTTTACAGCAATCAAAACAATGTACAAAGATATTATTCATAATCAACCATTAACAAACAATAACCTTAGCACCTTGTGATGTAGAATCGAAATGAGCCAAACACATACATAACATTACTATAAATTGTATTTATAGCTCAATTTAAAGCAATTAATTTGTGTGCTTATTTCCTTATAACAACCTTAAGATGAGAGAAACTCTATTGGAAGACTTTTTTCTTTGCTGGATTCTCTACTTCTCCACTTTAATACACTCAAAGGTTTACCTTCTAATGTACTAAAACTCCTAATTATCCTTTAATTTCTAGGTGTTTTTCATTGAACTCATCAAATAAGAGATGAATACTACAGGGGATTTTTGTCAGATTCTTTTATAATTAATTCCTTAAACCCTGAGGTTTGTCAATCCCACAATTCATGATTATCTCTTACTTTTCAGATGTCTCTTCATCTTCCAATCAGCCTAACACATGTTGCATCTTACTCACATTATCCACTAAACAAGTTATCAATAAATACCAATCTATTAACATTAAGCATCATTCTAATCAAACATTGATATGTGAAAATATCATACATGGTTGACCTCATAAAAAAAGTGCGAATACTACATTTGGAGAGAATTTCTTCTTTGGTTCTTTACGAAGAACTCAATCTTTTTCAAGTTAAGTCTTGATGGATCACCTTGAAAGCTATGGTTATTACTAATAGTTTTAGTATGGATCAAGCTCTTTCTTTGAAAACCTGGGTTCCATCGGCGAAGTTTGATTTAGGTCAAGTTTCTTGTACTTGATTCAAAGGCTATTTAAGAACTTTTTTTTCATTGTTAAATGGTCTCGGGTTTGATATATATGTAGTTCTCATCATTTATTATCATAACTTTGGCTCCTTTATTCAAGTTCTATCTTAATTTTAGGTTAATATATTCTTCCCCTGAATTTTGTTTTTGAAATTCTTCTTTTCATATTAAAGATAAAAGGAAGTGTCTGACTCTTTATTGAAAAATACAGAGTCTTTTAAGAAAAAGCCAAAAACTTTTTTATTTGAAAGGAATACTTCAGCGAAGAAGAGATTGATGATGAATGCAACCGAGGAAGACAACTTAAGATTGATAATCAAATATATAAACAACAAAAAAGTAAGACACGAGCAACAAAAATGAGAGGAAAAGATATGAACGATGAAAAGCAAGACACTTTCAACGAAAACTAATTGAAGAGTTCAAAGAAGCCACTGAAACTAGGGAAACTAGTAAGGATCAAGAGAAAATTACGAGAGATTTAGACTGAGAGAAAAGTTGATATGTGAGGAAAATAGTGAAAAAGAGAGCGACGAGTGAAAAATAGAGCGTTAGAGAAAAGAAAGATGATGTCGAAGTAATTTGTGATAAATGTATCACACAAAAAGTAAGCTCCTCTTTAAATGCCTAGTCAATCTTAGATTGATATTTCGATGGATCTTTTTTGGTTTATTGAGAGCTCAAAATGGAAAGAATAGTATTTTCATAGTTGTTGATAGAGTTATTAAGATGAAACATTTTATTACATGCAAACTAATGATGCTACACATGTTACGGATATATTCTTAGAATTTTAAACAAAGTGAGAAGTGTCTGACAAATATTGAATTTTGCATATAATAGAGTTGTTCATTCAACTATATCTTATCCAATATTTGAAACTGTATGTGGTTTTAATCTCTTAACTCCTCTGGATATGTTATATTTACCTACTAACAAATTCGTTAATTATTATGGAAAGAAAAAGACAGAATTTGTTAGGGATTTGCATACAAAGGTTAGTGAGAATATAAAGAGAAAAAATGGGAATTATCCATGGCAAGAAGACAATAGGTTAACTTAAATCATATCCAAGCCAAAAGATTGAGTTTTGATNGCATGCAAGCTGTTGCAAATGGAGAACAACTTTTATGATTAATTCACCTTGAGTATTTTGGAGAGTATTCCTTTTTTATTTTTTTCTACAGAACTCAATTTTCTTCAAGTTAATTCTTGATGAGTTTGGTTTTTACTGACAAGTTTGGTCTTGGCCAAGCTCCTTGTTTGATAAACTAGGTTCCATCAGTAAGGTTCTATTGGAGTCAAGTTCGTGACACTTGAGTAAAAGTTGATCCAGTATCTTTTTCTACAATATTGAAGAGGGTTGAATATATTCGTGGTTCTTATTAATAATCAATGGGGACTTGAATTGGGTCATTTAATGGCACTCAAGCAGTTAGGACAATGTGCAGAAAGCTCATACAAATATGAAAACATTTTGTGCTCTACTCAATACATTCACTCGGCACCTTAATCTATCGAGTTACTTGAATTGGGTTGTTTGGTTACATTCGCACGATGTACATAATGTTTTGTGTGTTTCCCAAAATTTTTCCTTCGAGGCAGTAGGGATGACACACAAAATGTTTGTAGTAGGTACAAAACTGTTTTTGTGCTAGAAGAAACTTTTGTTCACCACCTTAACCTATCGTTGAGCTTGAATAGGGTCATTTGGTTGCACTCGATCAAATCCGTACTACAAACCAAAATGTTTTGTGTGCTTCTTAAAATGTTCGGCACCTTAACCCAAATATGAATTTAATTGCACCGCTTGGTTGAATTCAGCAGGTTCTGAAAATGCGCAAAAAGTTCAGAAACATTTAGTGTGCTTTATAAAATATTCATTTAGCATGTTAACCTTCTAGGGGGCTTGAAGTGGATCGCTTTTTAGCATTCAAGTAGGTTTAGACAACTCCCAGAATATTTGTATGAAAAAGTTTTGTGCGGTGCTTGAAAGGTTCGTTCGCCACCTCAACCCAAATAGTGCCTTGAATTATGTCGTTTGGAAGAATTCAAGCAGGTTTGGACGATTTAGAGAAACTTGTTAGGAAGTATGAAAATATTGGTGTGCTTTCAAAAATGTTTGTTAAGCACATTAATCTACATAGAGGCTTTATTTAGGTTGTTTGGTGAAATTCGAGAAATTTTGTATGATGCAAGAAATTTTTTTTTGTGTTGCTCAAAAAATTTGTTTGAATCATTAACCTACTAAGGGCTTGATTAGGGTCGTTTGGTTACATTCGAACAGATTTAGACGACGCGCAAAAAGTTTATACCACGTACGAAAACATTTTGTATGCTGCACAAAATATTTGTTTGGCACCTTAACACAATAGGTGGCTTGAATTAGGTCATTTTGTTGAATTTGAGCCGGTTCAGATTACCTTTAGAAAGTTTGTACGATGTACAAAAATGTTTTTTCTGCTGCATGAAATATTTGTTTGTAACTTCAACATACCAAGGTGCTTGAACTGAGTTTTTAGGGGCATTCGAGTAGGTTTAGAAAATACGCAAAAAAAACATTTGGCCCCTTCTTAAAAGATTCGTTAGGCATATTATCCTATGAGGGGCTTGTTTTGAGTGGCTTGGTTAATTTTGAGTAGGTTCGAATGATGCTGAAAAAGTTTGTACATCGTATAGAAATATTTTTTGCACTGTCCAAAATATTCATTCAGAAGCTCAACGTACGGGGGGACTTGAATTGGGTTGTTTGATAGCATTTAAATAGGTTCAAACAATACACATAAAATTTGTATGACGAACGTAACCTTTTGTACGGTACAGAAAATGTTCTTTTGGTACTTTAACCTACATGGGGCCTTTAATTGGGGTGTTTGGTAAAATTCGAGCATGTTCAGACAATGTGCCAAAAGTTTGTACGACATACAAAAAAATTTATTGTGCTTTATAAAATATTAATTCAAAAAAATATTTTGTGAATGCCTAAAACATTTTCTTGGCACCTCATCCTACCAAGGAAGTTGAATTAATTCGTTTGGTGGCATTCAACTAAGTTTAGGGGATCCACAGACAGTTCATATGGTGTTCAAAAAGGTTTTATACATTGCCCAAACATTTGTTCCAAACATTTGTTCAAAACCTTAACCTACGGGGTCATTTGGTTGTATTCGTGCAGGTTCATATGCAGGCAACCAAAATGTTTATTTGGAACGTTAACCTGAACGGAGCTAGAATTAGATCGTATAGTGGCATTCAATTAGGGTCAGACTACACAAGGAAACTTCGTACGACAATCAAAATAGTTTTGTGCGTTGGCTGAATTGTTGGTTTGACATTTTAACCTACCAATGAGCTTGAATTAGATCGTTTGGTGGCATTTCAGCATCTGTGACATCATACAAGATTGGATAGAGAAGGTGAAAGAAAATGAAGTGGTCACGGGATCAAAGACTCAAGCTCGAACAAAGAAGTTCAAGGAAAAAGTCAATATCTATACCAAAAAAAATTATCAAAAATGTCAACCATGATGAGTCGGCAACTCTAAGCACGGATCTTGTGTTGCCAATCCGAGTTGTGGACTAGTATTCTAGATTAGGAGATTTACTAAAGGAAGTAATTAGGAGAAGTGGTTATGAGTTGTACACTTGACTCACTTTTGGTAAGTAGACTGAGCGGTGATTATGTGAACACCTCATACGTTTGGCAGGTAGAGTAAAAGGTTATTACGTAAAAACTTCGCTCTTTTGTTGTTCAATCTTTCATCGNAACTCTAAGCATGGATCTTGTGTTGCTAATCCGAGTTGTGGACTAGTATTCTAGATTAGGAGATTTACTAAAGGAAGTAATTAGGAGAAGTGGTTATGAGTTGTACACTTGACTCACTTTTGGTAAGTAGACTGAGCGGTGATTATGTGAACACCTCATACGTTTGGTAGGTAGAGTAAAAGGTAATTAAGTAAACACTTCGCTCTTTTAGTAGGTAAATTTAGTATAAAAAGGAGGGAGCACTTGTACATTGGCAACTTGAATTGAATTTAAGAATTATCCTTGGTGAGAGAACTTCTCCCACTTAAAAGGTGTTGTTCAATCTTTCATCGGTAAGTCCAGCAATGGCGACTTCTGACTTATCAAGCAGAATCTTTCCTTTTGTGGCATCTCCCCTAGTCAAGATTCTTTGTTGTGTCTTTGTTTTGGGTCTCTAATTTTTCTAAGCTAAGGTTCAAACACTTGTCGGCTTTGGGTCAATGTTCCGTTCTTATTCATTTTCTATATTCCTACACAATGTTTGATCACTAAACAATCCTCATCCGGGAGGATCATATCATATTGTATGATAGCTTTTTTCTCCTATTTTGTTTTTTAAAAAAGTTTGTCTTTNTTTTTTAAAAAAGTTTGTCTTTATCTCATTGACAACCTGCTATCTACTTAGTTTGTAAGAGTAAAGTTTAAAAACAAAAAAACAAAAACAATAAAGAAAAGTTATTTAATCATCTCGTATTGGCAATACAACTTGCAATTAAGGTATAACATTTCTTGTTCTATTTTATCTTTTGATTTGGTTGAATTATTAGTGCTATAGCCAAAGTTTAATCATTTCATCAAAAGATTGGATTCTTCACTAAAAGCCTTGAATTCATCTTTGGATAATTTTTCTCTTCTGTACTAATCAGCTAAAGCTTTTGATTATTTATTGTTCTAGACTCTCTCACACAAAACACTTCTCTACTAGCTTGTCCACTTGTTTTTTAATTTCTTTTAATTCTTCAGAATTAGCTCGTAGGCCGGCCTATTTGGAATTAAAACCTCACGCATAAAACCAACTTGGTGTTTTATTCCTCATAAAGAAGGTAACCCACTTGAAACTTCTTTAGGGAACACATCTTCGAATTTCTCTAATAAAATAGAAACCACACTTGGAAACAAAGGGGATAGCACATTAG
>QAOC01050981.1:0-68192 GCA_003255005.1 Begonia fuchsioides | reverse complement strand
AATATCAAATAAAGTGCCTGGGTTCAATGAAATTCAAAATATATAGATGTGGTGGTGGAGATCCTAAATACATTAGAACAACCACGACATTATATTTGAATAACAATGGTCAAAGTTTTCAACGAGGATTCCCCATTGTCAGCCATCTTTTGTTATTAGTTTATAATACAATGTTTGAATCAACGTAAGTAACATGACGACCAAGTTGATGTTTGAAATCATGAATAATCTTCAACTTGTACTAGCACATACACACACACATGCATATGTATATACATATATACATACATACATATATACATACTATATATATACACGTATGTATGTATGACATGTTTGATATGTGTTCTCTAATTGTTTACGTGCAAAGTACTGTTAGGAACCTTTTGAGATCGAGAATGCACGTTGAAACTGCGTGTTTATAGAATGATGAATCAACCATCACTCCGAAATCAATATCCATCAAAGAATTAATGACGTGAGAAGAAAACACTTTTCGCAAATTGAAGAGGAAACCCTAATTCAACTTATCAAAACAACAAGTGATTATCTCAGTACTCGCGCTATTTAAGCATGCATGCATTTTTACACAAAACTAGAGTCAACCCTTTTTATGCATGCATTAGAAACGCCTTTTCGAATCTGAACTCAAAGGATTAAATCGATTAAATGCTGAATTTGTTCCGTTTCTATTTACAGTCAATGAGCCGTCTGCCAAACCAAGCATGTCTCTCGAAGTTTGTAAAAAACAACATAGGATTTCTCGTCTTTTTCAGGGTTTTTACTATGATGACGATAGGCTTTGCTTGATTTACGTTTCTTTTTCATTCTATACCGCTGAATTTCCTGATTTTTCTCCATTATTTATTGTCTTTTCGCCGGAAAGTATATCTCCTACACGACTCCACACGCTCCCTCTCTTCCTATAAATTCTTCCTATCCACCCATTGTGTCTATTCTTCAAAGCACTCAAACATGGCAAAGCTTTCTGCTCTTTTCTGCATCACCCTCCTCCTCTGCTACATTTCGGCCTACGGGTCTCGTCCTGCTCCAACTCTTCATGGGGTTTGTTTTATCCTCTATAGTTTCCCATGCTTTTTTAGGTTGTTTTTTCTTATTTGATTCATGGGTCTTCGCGATCGAGGTTGATAGTATTCATGTGGTTTCGCAGGAACAGAATCTATCCGAACAAGGCGATGCGGGGACCGAAAACTGCGTTGGAATTGCCGAAGATGAGTGTTTGATGAGGCGGACCCTAGCTGCCCACATCGACTACATCTATACCCAAGATCGTAAACCCTAAAGAGCTCTATATTCATCATTATTCTTGATCTATACCCTGATATTTATGAATAAAAGTCCCTGGAAAGGGGGTTTTAGGTTTGTTTGTGGTTATCTTCGAGCTCAAGAATTCTGTAAATGAAGCCTTTGTAGGTTTGTTTGTGATCGTCTTCGAGCTCATTTATTCTCTAAATGAACCTATCTCCGTTTGCTTCGTCAATGATTTGTTTTCTGCTAAAATTGCACTGAGAATTATAGTCAACAAGAAATGCATATAAAAAGAGATTGATCGCAGATAAACAACTGAATTTGAAACTCACATGGAGAGGGAAGATTCTTTTGATCGAAGTAGATGATCGACTGACACAAAACGAAGCTATTCTTCTGCCGATAAAAAACTACGAAAGCATAATAATCGAAGAAACTCGCGCATTATTATAATATAGTCGAACGTGTAAAACAAAACATAGTAGAAAGCAAAGAACTCCAAAGGTTGTCGCAGTTTTTCATGCCAACGATCATCAACATGAGCTTTTTTATGTTTTGGCCGAAGATCGATCTTGACATTTTTTCCTCTGATATTATAATGAATTACTAATTGGAATTAAAGATAATATGTTATTTTTCTTATTACCCTAACAAGAACAGTAAGGTGGGTCCGTAACAACAAATATTTAATTAAATATGGTGTTAAATTAAGTATAAAAAAAGAAAGGTAAGTCGGGAGACGAAGGAGAGCAGTGAAAAAGAGACAGGTATCCAGGATGTGGAGTCGAACAGGCAAAAATGCATATGTACCAGCCCCACAATATGTTCGTTGACCAAACACAGGTTTGAACATGCTTGTCTGTCTCACTCAGCCTCGTTCCCACCTCGACTTTTGATATTCAAAGGGTGGATGAGCACTAGCATGACCTAATTGTTGATAATTCTGTTCCAAGCTTGTATTAACATTAGAAATTAAATCCATCCCCGAAATTTGGAGTGTTGGCTTCTTTATCTTCAAATAATGGTCACCGCCCAAAAGAATTTTGAGACAAAATGGGCAATGTTCCGACCTGAAAATTAAGAACAGACAAAACTAGACAGTGATCGCGGTCTGATTGGAATTATCAATTTTAATTCTTTTTCGAGTTCACAATTTTAAAAAACCGTGAAACTAGAAACTAGACAACGAGTAAAAAATAACTCAAAATCAGATAAAATCTAACCTAAAATCAACTAAAACCTGACATAGATTCAAACTCAGTACTAAACTCGATCAAATCACTCAAAACTCAACATAACTATGATAAAAATATATGTTTACTTAAATATTTTTTTAATATAGAACTTGAGAGAGATAAACCAAAATCATTTAGTATCTCACTGTTTTGATTCAAATTTATCTCGAAACCAGATCGTCCTACCCCGAACCATCCTCATTTCTACTAAAAACCATAATAAGTTGTCGAACCCTTGATCTTAAAGTGTTACTACGTAGAGAGGCTACACTCAGGAGGTGGGCAGAACCGACCTAGGCCTGCGGTTATGACCGAACTCATACTTTTTAGGCAGGTTTTGGAAAGATTTGAAATTATTATTTTATCATACCCACACTCGATGGAAACTGAATCTCGCACCAGCGAAGCTAGTGTTTGACCTCGAAGTCATACGAGTGACATCAAGTCAAACCCATGATACCAAACCTCAAGCCAGTGCTCTTAGTGGAATCACATTTTCATTGAAAATGAACGTCATTTGATGATTTAAGTTTTATAAAATTAAATTCGAACTCGGTCAGTCACATATTCGATCTAATTCGAATTTGACACAAAATTCGAGTTGGTTTCAGTTCATAAATTTTAAATTTTATCGATTAATAGACATGAACTCAATCCGGTTATTTATTCGATCTGATCTAAATTCAACATAAAATTTCGTATTAGTTTCGGTTTGGATTCAAATTGATTTTCTTAAATTAAAAATCGATCTGATCCAAATAATCAGTTTGGATTGGTTTGCCATCTGATTCGATCCCCACCCTAAATATGATATTATAAATAAATTTAATCGTTGCCCAACCGTTCATGAAATAAAAACTTAGTGTAATTAGTGCTTATTGGTTACAAGCGATATTTGATAATAAACATAGTTCATATTTGATAATAAAATTAGTCTAATTAGTGCTTATAAGTCTAATTAGTGCTTATTGATATTTGTGCTTATTGCTTATTATTATTTATTAGCAAAAAATGAAATGGCAGACGTCCCTTGAGATTATAATAAACATAGTTCATATGGTAAATTTATATTTATCCAAACTAAAAATATTTGATAATACATGTTACAAAAAAAATATTTGATCTAACATGCATGATCAACAGAGACCAACTAACTTAGTTGGAGTAGATACCTTGGACTTAAGTTTTTAATGAACAACTTAAACTTTAATATAATTTCATCAGAGACCGTATCATGAAATGTTTTTGGTAATTTTTACCATGTTCATCTTCTTTGTTAACAAATTTATTAATAAATAGTGATAAAAAGTTGAAAGCATTATAAATTTGTGAAGTTTTTGTTTTTTGTTAGGTTAAATGAGCTAAATAAAAAATATAAAGTTATTACAACATGGTTTTATTTATGATAAGTCGTTAAATTAACCAAATTGAAAAAAAATAGCTTACCAAATTGACTCGCATCTTAATTAGAAAAAATGTGATGAAAGAGTGTTCGTTGCAATTATAATAAATTTTAAGGTATTCATTGATGATTTTTAAAGTTCAAGGTAGCCATTACAACTGCTCGCATAATTCGTGACGTAAATTGTTATTTAGCCTTTTAGTTTTTATTAAAAATTAGAACATGATGTTAAGTCTATGTGTAAAAGCATGATTTAGCTTTAGAAAATTCAAGTTAAGTCTATGTGTAAAAGCATGATTTAACTTTAGAAAATATTGAATTTTCTAAAGCTTGAAAGTGTCGACTGAGATGCTAAAGAGTCGGTGTAACATCCCGTTTTGAAAAATCTTTGAAACATTTAGAAATTTTTTTTTATACCTTATTTCTTTTAAGACTCATAACAATGATAAAATCATTTTCGATTACAGCGGAAGACTGAAATACATGAACTCATCTTTAATTAAATGACAATATAAAATCAAACATGTTTAGAAACACTCATAATTTACATTCAAAAGTTGTCAAATACAGTTATTACAAACTATACGTTCAAACTTTGACTCCAAAACACTTATTTACATTTCATGAAAAACTATGCCCACTGATCATATTCGCACTAACAACATAAATGCTCGTCATGGACACCCTTCATCATCATTGATTTTCATTCTAATAATCAAACTCCTCACCTACATTATAAAGTCATTCTAATGAGCCTAAACCTCAATAAGACATGAAAACTATAAAATATGTAACATGCATGAACTTTTGTAAAACTATGCAACTTCATTTCAATTTTGACATTTGTTCTTTCTTTAGTTACCGTAGCTATGAGATTATTGTGAGGCGAACTATGATGGGAAATTGAGAGGTTAACTATGACGTCCACGAAAGACAACCAACTCAAATCTCTTCTCAACAACAAACTGTTACATGAATTCATGCATCTTCATTTGTTCTTTCTTCATATCATGTTCTGTTGTCTATGAAAATCATGCATGAGAAATCTATTTTCGTTATTTTAAGTAAAACATGATGCATGATTCATGTACAATGCTTAATAAACAAAACATGCATTTATCATATCCTTGATTCTAACAAACAATGTCAACCAAGCACACAAACAACCCTCAAATGAATTGATATCGGTGTATTGTGCATTACACCCCAAGCAATCCAATATATTTATCAAAGCATTAACAAACAATAATCTTAATCTTTATAATGTAGTCTCACTTAAGGGCCAATCACATACATCATAATCTTACCTTAACCGCTTTTTTGAATTAATCCACTTGAGTCCATTTTTAATCCAATTGGTAACCTAAACGTATAAATTATTCAAGGATGAGAAATCGAATAACATGACTTGTTTTATAACTTACTACTCCAACTTTGAACAACTATAACTTCCTCTATATTGATCCATTCGTGATGCTACGGGTGTCAAATTATTCCTTAAAGGGTCTACTATAACTTCTTAGAAGACACCAAGTTCATAAAACTATCGTAGCATAAAATGTTGATCAATATTGACATAACAGTGAGCATGCATATCTGGAAACCAAGGACCGGTCGACCCAACCTTGGAGGGGTCGACCCATGCTAAAAAACAGAGAGCATGCGTTTCTAAAATTGGGGAAATCGGTCGACCCAAACCTGTAAGGGGTCGACCGCAGCTCTCCCCAGTTTCTATATGTTGACTTGCGACGTCCATAACTTTGTCTACATAGCTCTGAATTGAGTGATTCAAAAGGCTATAGATCACTCTAAGAGTCTACTTTAACTCTTATGAAGGAAGAAAACTCTAATTCATACTACTTATCAACATAATTTTCTAAAACTTTAACTTTGTACATAATCGACTTGTTTCACATCTCTTGGCATGAAATCATTCGTTTTTATCCATCAATTCAAGTAATACCATTATTTTATCATTTCTAACTTAAGAGAAACTCAAAGAATAGATGAATACCTTGAACTTAAACCTTCACGAAAATTCATAGAGAATTTAGATAAAATTCGTGTCTGGCTGGAAAATGGCAGTCAAATGCCTTTTTATGTCTTTTATTAATCAAAAACAATATTTTTTTTACGTCCATGGATCGGATTCAACCGAATTTTGGCTGGCCTTTCAACTTCCATCGGTGAATGTGTCGACCGCTCGTCCATGGTGTCGACACAAAGAAATCTCGAGAGTAATTTGTGTCGACCGCTCGGTGCTGGGGTCGACCAAAAGTGTTCCCGAGAGTGACTTGTGTCGACCCCTCTTAAATCCTGGGGTCGACCTAAAATATTCAATTGTGTCGACCATTTCTAAATCTTGGGGTCGACCGAAAGGTCATATTGTGTCGACTCCTCCTCAATCATTGGGTCGACCGAAAATATTCTAAAACACTTAGAATATTTTCTAACCTTTCCGAATAACATCATTACTTATACTTCTTTAAACCTTATTTTTTTTATCACCTTCAACCTACTAAATTGCTATCATCAACAATACTTTAATTCTTCAATATTTACTCAACATTCATAAAACAAAATCCTAAACACTTTCTTTTTAAAGTCACAAATTCTAAAAGCAAATGAGAGTTGTTACAGTCGGCCTAATAGTCAAACGATGAAGGTATTGTAAAATTTTCACTATCCATTCGAGACAATGTATTTTGATAACAAAGAATATATTATGAAAATTTACAAAGAATATATTGCTAAAATTTACAAAGAGATATTTATTTTAACTTTTGTTTTTCAAATTAGTATTTCAGCTTTTTAAAAAGCAATATTAGAAAAATTCATTCTCAAATATAAGAAATATTAGATAATGTATATATTTTTTAATAAATTATTTTGTATAAATTATACAATCATTGAAAAATTCTTATAATATGTAAATGTGTATAAAAATTTAAAATTATTCTGACAATATATACTTAAAAAGATTAATACATTTTAAAAAATAAATTCACAATTCGAAGATGGTGACAACCTGCGGGAGGCCGGAAATCATTGACGTGCAGATTGTAACACTGATATACAACCATGGTGCGGGGATTCTTTTTGTCTATTTCAAACTTTAGAAATATTCTGCTTATTTCACAAAACTTAGAAGTTTTCTTTCTTAATATTCAACCACTGCAACGCAATCAGATAATGACCACTTGTTTAGAAATTCATTACATTTTCTTGATAGAATTACAACAATTAAAGGTTCTTACTTCCAATCTCTGGTCCGGTTAGCCATAAACGAAACAGAAACCAAGCCAATTCCTGCCCCGGTCATTCCTCTAGTCTACCTCGGAGAGAATGCAGATCAAGGCCTAAGCATGGCCATATTGAACACAGGAGAGCAATTACACAAGCATAGTCGTCAGAGCAAGCAACAACTACGGGTCTTTAGTTTACTGCAGGCCATAGTCGACTGCTTTCTGCATTCCTAATAGGGAAAAAATAAGGATGGCCCTGCATCACATCAAAACTTATCTCCATCAACAATCTTTTCTCATAGCTAATGGGAGGCTCAAATGCCCGAGGTAGAAATAATCACTGAAAACTTTCATTTTTTTAAAAAAAGAAAATGTGTTTTTAGCTCTTTGAGAGCTTGATTTGTTAGATGGCAAACACAAATAAAAAACGTACATAGTTCGACATCAGACGCAGTATAACGAGGTAATTTCATATAAGAATATTGTTTCCAGTGTAAGAAAGAGCATTCATGCAGAGAATCTCCAATTGAGTAAGAGAAGCAAGGATGATCAATTTTCTCAAGTAAATAGAGAGCAAAGTTACCATAGCTTCTTTTGCTGTTAGCCTTTCTTGGTGGTCATAGCGAAGTAGTTTGTCCACAAAATCAACAGCCTGAAAAAAAAAAGAAGCGAAAAGCATTAATCAGAAATAAAATCTCGAAAGATAAATATATTCATAAAAACAGGTTGCAAAATCCACCTCGGAAACTGCCAAATGCTGATTATCAACATTGATGAACTTAGTCCAGGGTTTTCGGCTATGCCTTCATTCAGTAAATGATAAACTTAGGAGTCAGCAAAGTGAAAATTAATTCATATATAAATGCGAAGAAAATTATAGACTTGTACAAACCTCCCGACAAGGGCTGCCAGATTGGGGTCTAATTCAATGCGGTATTTATTTAGATAAGCGTTTAATTCGTCAGTCCCAAGTACCTGTTACAGCAAAAGCCACAGACTTTAAGTTAGGTCTCACGCATTATCCATCTAAGAGAACTGATTCCTAAAAAAGGAGACATACCTTGGCAATTTTAACTAGCTGATCATAATTATCGTGGCCATAAAAGAACGGCTCTTTGCGAAATATCTGTGGCATAAAACCAAACTATTAAAACCATGGAACAAAAACTGAAAGAAATTTTAATCTACACCTCTTCCATTAAAAGTGATACGAGGATATGCAAATAACGAATTATCCAATGTCATCACATCATCAGAAGAATAATGCATGCCCAGATGAAAAAAGAACTAGCTTTATGCTATGAGGACACTTCATACCCATTAATTAAATAAGGTTAAACATGGTATTACACTGGTGATTTTAAGGCTGAACTACGTTATGAAGATATTAGACTAATTATATGTGAAATTGTAAATACGACAGCTGAGTCCAGACTTCATGGAGAACCAAACATATTGACAAAAGTTTATGTGTAATTGCTAACAATGAACCTTTCTTTTATTTTAATCCCATTAACACTTTTTTTCTCCCTTTTCAGCCTATTCAGTAATAAAATAGAGATGAAAGCACCAACCATTCCTGCAAACATACAGCCTAAGCTCCACAAATCCAAAGAGTAATCATAATCTTGCAAATCAACAAGGAGTTCAGGGCCTTTAAAATATCTGCAATCCAGAGAAACGACTAAGACATAAAATGCAAATTTGAGAAACCGAACAAATCTAGCATTTTTAAACCCAAAAAGGTCTATATTGAAAGTTGCGATCTGACAAAATCAGTAATGAATTATTGAGATAAATAAGCTATCAATCTTAAATTCAAAAGCATAGGTTGTAGTCCTTTAGGTTTATATGCATGAATCATATTAAAATAAAGACAAACATAGCAGGCTGCTATTTTGGAGGTTCTTTCTTTTCACTAATTATTCAAAATATATAAAAGAGAGAGAGAGAGAGATAAGGCTAGATATGATCTACTCAAATAAAAGACAGACTAACAACCTTGATGCCACACGAACATTATATTCTTGCCCAGGATGATAGAACTCTGCAAGGCCCCAGTCTATTAGACGAAGTTTCCGCTGTTCGTGATCAATCATCACATTATGAGGCTTCACATCTCTATGCATAATGCCTTGTGAATGACAATAATCCAAAGCCTAATCATAAAGATCCAAGTTAAATACTCTCCCAAACCAAACTGTGAGCAGAATATAGTTTGCAAGGGGAAAAATAAATGGAGTTAGAAGGAACTAAAACTTATGCAAATGCCTTACACACCCAAAACCCATCCTCTTATTTCTAGCACATCCTTCACACAATCAATTCTGGTAGGGTTTTAGACAGGAAATTCAATCATATAAAGATCTGAAATGTCATACAAAAATTGTAAGAATGATTACCATTGTGTAATTATAGACAATTCACTTGATCTTTTAGTTTGGAACACTGAATGGTAATACAATACTACATTTGACTACAAATTAAAATAGTTTAGAAAGAAGAATATGATGCATTATATAATAAGGATTTAATTAACCTTATTAGTATTGTAGTTACAGGGTGTATTTTAGGTATTTTAATTAAGTTATCTCATCTATAAATAGTGTCATTACAAAATGTATTTGTTCGTGAATATTGAATATGAAATGAAAATCTATCTAGACGAGTTTCTCATTCTCTATTATGATTTCAAGGTCATGGTTGTCAGAACGACCATCGCCAGACCTCAATTTTTTTTTTCTATTATTTATCTTTTATTTTTATTATTAGAAATGAAATCATTCGCTTTGCATCAGAATTAAGGAAAAATATAGACAAGTGTAATATTTTTTAGCAGAAATAAGAGGAGATAAAATTTCTTCTTTTCTCACTTCTATTCACTGCTGAAAAAGAATAAAAAACTAAATACTTTTTAATTCATGATAAAATTCTATTTACCTCCCAAATGAGCATACATGCTACTGGCAGCTAAATTTTTCACCACTTTAAAAAATCAAGTCATGCAACTGTGCTGGAATTAATTAGAATGAATTACGTGAAATTTGAAGGTGTTTACTTTGCAGATTGAAGGTTTGAAGAATTTGGGCTTTCTGAATCCCTTCGAAAGTATTCCCAAGCTTGGGGAGTCATAAATGGAAAATTGAACTTTTTGGCATAATTCCTATTGCTTTATGAAAATTAAGTGGACTTTTCATACAACCAATTTTCAGCTTGAACCAACTTTCAGCTTCAACCAACCATCAGAAAAAATTCTGGATACATCCAAAATTTTTTAGGCATTTCAATGTTTAATCATCTTGAAAGAGAGGGTCCAAATGGAGGGTTTGAAAAGAATATAGTTCTCTTGGAACTTCTTGCTGGAATGTGATGCTTGAAGGAAGTAATGAATGAAGTTAAAACCCTGTTAAAGTATTCACCTAAAGCTCCAGACTTTAGAAGCAAAAGAAAAGGTTCTGGAAAGAGAGAAGAAAGGGGCTGTTTGGAGGGAGAGAGAGAGAGATAGAGACAAAGAATTATCATTCAATAAGCTACACGTGGAAAGACATGTTGGCAGCCAGCTGAACGTACCTAATCACATGATAATTTAACAAATATCACGATGTCATTATGTAGTCTGTTAGCAGTCATAAGACTGGCAGCTACTTGGCCAAAACTCTAAGGTGTCAGTCATTCATACCTTCTGAGTTTATGAGAATAATTAAAACTTCACTCTTTTAGTTATTTTATCACAAGAATAGAAAATTAATTTAAGAATTGCACGAGAAATCAATATCCTTTGTTCTTATAGATTGTACCATAACCTAAAATAGTATATCACCAATATACCAACTTCTTCATCAAAGTGCAGAGGTGAGAAAAACTCTTCAAGTAGTAAAGATAGTAATATACCTTAAGAAGTTCATAAATGTAGTATCGAACATCATAATCTGACAGTGTTGGATAGAGCATCTTAAAATCTGAATTATTCACATATTCAAAAACAAAACTTGGAGTCTTTGATTGCTGGTCTCTGACAATATCAAGCAACTTTATAATATTTGGGCCACCACAAAGATTTTGAAGTATTTTTATCTCCCTTTTTATCTGTGGTTATGAGCAAGCGAAATCACCATGAACAAAAAAAGTTTCCACCAAGTCAAAAAATCAATTACAATTAAATAATAAATGATAATAGTTTAAATGAAGCACATAAAAGCTTACTTTCTTCTTCTTGACAGGTTTGAGGATCTTAATAACACATTTTTCATTATCAGTGCAATGAACGCCCTCAAACACCTCACTGTACTTCCCTCTTCCTACCTTCCGTACAACCTCGTAATCATCTTGGTCCCTGTTAAAATAAGATGTCAAACATAAAAGATAATCAGTTTCTCACCGCCAAAGCGCAGCCGACTAGTATAACTACCCCTTTCAGAATTGATTTCCAAGTCATAAATAATGAAAAGTATGTAATGAAATCCCTTAACCCGTACAAAATGTTATTCACCTCACAAAAAGAACTAATGGAGTTCTGAAAACGTAATCTCAGGAAAACATGCGAATCAATGATCTGAAAACGTAATCTCAGGAAAATGGCAATCATGAAAAGAGAAAAAAAAAAGAACAGAGAAATTGAACATGGTTATAGCAACAAGAATTAGAAATACCCCCACTGAACGGAGAGAGATTCGTAGTCCCAGTAATCCTTCGGTCGAATCAGATTAATATCAGAGTAAACCCTTGCGTGGGAGGGCGCGCCAGGGCGGCGAATCGCTTTCCCAATCTTCTGAGCCAGGGTTTCGTGGGGGGCAACGAGAAGGGCGAGGGGGATTGAGGAAGGATTGCAGAGGGGGAGGAGGGAGAGAGGTGGAGAAAGAAAGTAGACGCAAGAGAAGGAGAAGAGAACGGGAGAAAGAGAAAGATATAGAAGCCGACCGACTTCGCCATGTTCATATAGAATTGAATGAGAAATTTATTGATGTATTTTTCTTACTATAGCCATAATTCCATGTTTTCTCTATATAAAATAATACTCATCTCAAATATTTGTTCACCAATTCTAAATCGTTCATGGCAAAAAACTTACTAAAGACCCTTCTTCAACTTCTCTATCTAGACTTACAATCACAATATTATCGATATAAAATAGGAGTATAATGAATGTATTGTTTACGAATTTCTTTTATGAATACATAATGGTCGCATGATGTTTTTCTATATCTTTGATGAATCATAAAATAATAAAAATTCATGTATCATCGTCGTGGGGTCTGTTTTAGTCCATAAATACTTTTTTTCCATCTACAAATCAGTCGTTCTTTTCTTTTGACAACAAACCATTCTGATTGTTTCACGTAGATTTTCTTCTTCAAGTTCATCATGCAAGAAAGCAGTCTTTACATCGAGTTGCTTGATTTCTATTTTTAGACTTGATGCTCACCCAAGTACAACTCGCATGAATGATATTTTCACTAGTGGTGAAATATTTTCTCAAAGTCAACTTTTTTCTTTTGATCAAAGTCTTTCACAACTAGTGGTGGCATATATCTTAGTTGTGAACTTTTATCTTTAAATTTGACTCTGTATACTTATTTATTCTTGAATGCCTTTCACCCCTTTGGAAGCTCAATCAACTCATAAGTCTAGTTTTCATGCAATAATATCATGTTTTGCATATCTAACATGGTCTTCTTCTAATTGTGTTCCACGGCTTCCTATTAACACTGAGGTTTGTCACCAACAGTGATTATCATATATTCATATACAAATGTCTTCTTGATGACAGAGGATCTCTTGTTGACTTCTCAAATCCAGTTGGCTGATTCAGGAGAAATTTTTATTTCTCTTTGATCAATATCATTAGTTGCTTTATCACTAGATTCTCTAATATCTCTCTCGTCAACAGATAACTTTCCAATATAAACTATAGTTAAATGCTCACTATTAATATCTACATCTTTCTTATCTTCAATGGTCTAATCTTTAAACAAGACAATATTTCGGCTTCTAGTAATTTTCTCGTTAACTGGATCTCAAAGTCTATATCTAAATTTGTCACTTTTGTATCCAAGAAATATGCATTTTTTAGCTTCACTGTCTAGCTTGGACCTCTCATCTTTGAGAATATGAATAAATGTTCTGCATCCAAACACCTTTAGATGCTTATAAGTGATGTTTTTTTCTATCCATAATTTGTTTGACACTTCTCTATTCAAAGGCACTAATGGAGATAGGTTAATGATAGTTACTACAGTCTTCGTTGCTACCCCTAAAATATTTTGGAGATTTTGAGTGTTATAGCTTGCACTGTATCTTATTTACGATTGTTTTATTTCATTTGTTCTACAACACCATTTTGGTAAGGAGTCTTTAGAACTGATCATTCATGTCTGATTTCGTTTATCTCGGAGTACTTATCAAATGATGACATGTATTCGCCACAATTATCCGTGCTAATGCATTCCAATTTCTATCCAGTTTCGCATTCAGTAAAAACATGTAACTGTCTAAAAACTACGCATCATCTTTGGTTTTGAGTGCGTACAGTCAAACATTTCTTAAGTAATCATCAATAAATATGGCAATGTATTGAGCACCATCTAACATTTTTATTGACATGAGACAACAAACATCTTAATAAAGGACTTCTAACACTTTTTGTCTCATTGATTCAAAATTTTTCTTAAAGGAAATTTTGTGATGTTTTTCTACAAACCAATAGATACACTTTTAAAGATTCATATCTGAGATATGTCAGACATTCTCTTTTTTAAATAACAGTGCATAACTTCATAGATGAGTTATCTTGTGCAACATTTGTAGCTGCTTCTTTTACATTTACTTGAGTCACGTATAAGCTAAATTCTTTAATTCCCTTCATTGCGATTAGGGAGCCTTTGCTGAGTTCTCATTTTCCATCAGCAAGTTTGCTCTTGTAATCGGTGTCATCAAGAACGCCTACAGATATTGGATTCAGTCTAATATCTGGAACATATCGAACATCTTTAAGCATCAACTCACAACTTGTGTTGATGTCGATACGTATATCTCCATTTTTAACTATTTTAGACACATGATTGTTTCCCAGTTTCAAGATGTTAAAATCGTCACTAGTTTAAGATGTAAAATATTCTTTCTTTGAGACAACATGATAAGATGCACCAGAGTCGTATATTTCTATCAGCGTATCCAAAATTGATTTGATAGTAATTAACTCGATGATTCTTGACAAAATTTCATCTGCAAGACCCAGATGCAAAATAACAATAGCATTCTCACTAGGACAAAGTTTAAAAATATCTTACTATGAAAATAGTAATTATAATATTTTTTTAAAAATAAAATATTTTAAAAAAATATTTACTAAAAAAAATAAGTACTTTCAAAAGTCTCAATACTCAAAAGTATCACGTCTATTTTTCTTTCTTTCTTTTCTCTCTTTCTTTCTTTTCTGGTTTCTTTTATCTCCTACCAACTCATCTTTTTCTACTTCTCAGAAAAACTTTCTTCTTCTCTTTGAAGTGGTGGGTCCTCCATAACACTTGATGGACCTTACGTACCTTTCACAGAGACTCTTTCCACGTTTGCTGACTCTTCCCAAGATAAGATTAGGACCATGATCTCACTATTGTTATAGTCGAATTTGACCATAAGAAAATGTGAAAAAGTCATAAATATGTTACGCTATAAAACAAAGTAAATTATTTGCTATCCGGTGATATTCACTTTATTACAAATGAAGTATAATTATGTTTTTGAGGCCAGCAAATGACATCGTCTATCCACCACCCGTGTTTTCATACCTCTTCTGCCTGCGGTGTTGTTCTTTATTTCCCTGAAGTTTCCTTGTCCGAAGGTTATTTATCGAATCAATATTGGATATTGCAGTGCAATCAAAGCATATAATCTACCGATGTCATTGTCTGTCAATGCTAACGATATGGATTGTATTATATAGGAGTGGGTACAGGCCGAACCAGACTGATTTTATCTCGAAATAAAACCAAAACCGTAACTCACAGTTCTGAATTTTTAAAACCGGCACCGGAACCAATAGTTCCGGGTTCCATTCTGTTTTTAACTCGGTTTTTAATTTCTATTTAAAAAAAAATTAAAATATAACAATAAAATATATATTTTTATTATATTTGGATCAAGTTTTTAATGAATAGGCTTATTTATAACTAATTTTAGGATTTATATCAGATGTTTTACTCAATTTTAGAACTTTTCTTATTCACGGTCCCGGTTCTAATTTTACGGTTTTTTATTCTTAAAAACTGGCACTGCCCCATCAATCATGATTTTTCAGAAATTAGAACTAAGACCATATTAAAACCAACGGTTCTAGTCAAATTTACGGTTCCGGTCAAGTCCCATAGTATTATATCAAGGGGAGGCTGTGCAAATTGAACTTGGAACAATTTAAACGGCTCAGGGTAGATTTGTTTTAATGAAGTTTTATGGAGGTATAACGCAATAAACGTTTTTATACTTGTTCTAGGGCCTCAGTATGGATCTAAGTGCGGCGAGCGCTGTAAAGAATGAGTTTGAACTTTGATTTAACACCTTTAGACGATGGTGCCTATGAAACTCGGATTCGACGAGTTATAGTGGATTACATCGATGTTTTGAATGTCGATCAACTGTTAAATTTCACAATCTGTTCCATTTTCAATTGGATGTGAGTCTTTTACTTCGTTTTATGCTGCATTGATGACATTTTTTCTGGATTTTATTCAATTGTTTTAGTGCTATGGAAGATCATGGCTTAAATGTTAGCATTTTTTTCATCCAACGGGGATATACTTGATTTCCTTGCTGACTAGAGCAAGCTGCAAATCGGCTTGTGTCAGCTCCACTCCGACGAGATTAGGAGTTGTGATATGTCTATGTTGCATTGTTATCATCTTTTTTACAATAAAAACTGACATGTTAAATTGTGATTAATATAATAAATATAATAAATAATTTTTATATTTTGATACATTAACTACATATATTTTACATGTTAGTATGTGCATTAAGAAAGTAAATAAGACGATAAATTTAACATTATTCTTTTAATATTGCATGTAACATGTTTTTCAACTTGCAGCACCCGGAGTCAAGTTCGAGCCCTAGACCAGGTTTTGCACCCATGTCGTTGAATTGAAAAAACATTAAAACAGTAAGGCTATTCAGCTACATTTGGAAACATGGGCTTTTTATTGCCCTCAATACATAATTTATGCAATACTTGAAAACCAAATCAACCCACATGGTAAAAACTAACCTATAAATTTAGAACGAGGTTGAATCAGTTAATTTTACATGTTACATTTTACGTTTTGTTATCAAGTCATGTTACATTTTACTTTTCATATTTTGTTACCTATTTTTAAGTAAGTAGTATTAATTGGTTGCTAGTTCAAGATAAAACATTATTTTGTAAGATTGAACTTAATTGATTGTTTTTTAAATAATATTATTTTTAGTAGTTTTAAATTTAACTTACAAGTATATTTTTTTATTATACAGGTTGATATATCAAATTAAATTGATCTATTTAAAGTTAATTTAATATATAACAATTAAAATAATGTCATAACTTGGGGAAGAGTCAATACAGAAAATATCAGACTAGTTGACCAAATCTATCAAAGTAGACTCTGGTTGACCTGAGTAAAAACCTAATCTACAAATTGAAGGACCAAATAAAAATGTTATTACTATAGCACGATAATAATTTACAATGAGTGTTTAATTATTACAGACCAAACCACATATATACAAAACTCACACTACGATGATGAAAAAACACAACTTAAACTAGTTGTCAGAAAATATCTACAAACTCCAACATAGCTGCACGCCGATAGTTAATCACTTGGATTGAGAGACTCATTGAGGTGAGTGACTATACTCATAAAAAAGTTTATACAAAATGTGTTAAAATTTAATTTTTGAATTTTAGGTGTCAAATCATCCTGTATGGAACAAAATTGATATCATAGCAAGGTTTGAGGTTTACAAAAATAAAGTTATTGATTTCAAAGGAATCGAACATGTTGTCGATTTCCCGTTATTGAAAGTTGCAATTTGTAGGGTAAAAATCAAATTAAAAAAATTTGAAGATGTCGTTGGTGCTTCATCAACAAAAGAACAATGATTCATTCTTGGGGTTTTTCGTGATCCGTGCAAGAAAATTTTCTTTGTGCCTTGGACTACGTGCACTTCAACATCTTTTTCTTTCCATCATTGTTTCACTAAAAAAATGCAGGAAGAAGATAACCATTGTTTCTCCACATCCTTGTCGCCGATCAGATTTAAACCCTCGTTGACTTGTTTTTTTATAAAATAGTGACAAATTCAAAGGATAAATCTTGTAATTTTAGGATCAAAATCCAAAAAAAAGCTTTAGTTTCAGATAAAAAACTAGATTCGGGGTTGAGTTTTAAAAAATAAAATTTGAACTCCTCGGACCTCTGATACGGACGAACTAACCTCCATCGGACGCAGTAATCGGACGCTGTAACATCTGTTTGGACGCAAACTACGTCCGAACCTCCAAAAAATATATAAATTAGATTATCCTTATATTGAAAATCGGACCTTTGAAACATAGTGAGAAATTGTGAGATATACATATTAGAAAATTTTATATCTGATATAATGGCTGGTACCTTGAGCAATTGGTGACTGATATGACGAGAAACGTCGACGAAGTAGAAGAAAATGAAGCAAATATAGATTGACTATACAAACTCAATGCTTATTTGTCTCATTTTCAACTCTTTGATAGTGAATAGATGTAGAGATTCAATCCTTTTCAGGTGAGGCAAATGTGATGATTTTGGCTGCGCCACCCGACTAAGACGATGATAATGCAAATAAAGTTTTAAGCTTGACAAGTTCAGCCAAAAATGAGCTTTATCTCGATAAAATGTATAAATCTGTTAAGAATTTGAAAGATGAAATTACAAAAAATATCTTATCAGAACCATAAAATGCACATCACTATCAATTTCTTCATCAATAACATCTATACTATTAAGTGGTTCTCTAAAATGAGAACTACCACAAGAAATAGATGCAACATTAGACGTAGAAAATAAATGAGAAGTACCATATTTATACTGGTAAGAAACAAATAAATTAGAAAAATCATTTCTTAATGAAGCTACTGAAACTACAGACATTAGTCATACGTTACCAGAAATCGTATCAGACATCAATTTATAATTTATAATTTTATATCTAGGATGCGTAATCCAAGCAAAAGAAAAAAAAATGGATATGTCAAGCCAATATTTTTTAAATTTCGTTTCCATTTTTTTAACGATTTCATAAAATTCATCTATTTTTATAAGTCTCGAAAGTACTGGTTAAGTTTACAAATATAGGAAGAACAAAATGCGTAGTCGGATAATAAATTTTCGAATATTATTTAGTAGCTTAAAAAATGATTACAAAAAATCAAGAAATAAATTAGTCATATCACAATTACAATTATCTAAAGTAATACCTTGTGTTTTTTTACTAATAAAATCACAAATAATATTCTAATACTCTTTAACATGTTATAACATTAAAGAAGTTGAATTCCACATTGTTAATACATTTGTTTTTAATTTTCGATGTCGAAAATTAGACGCTTTATAAAATTCTTTATATTTTTGTTATATGGAATTAGAAGAAGTAATAAAAGAAATTACATTTCTAATTGCATCAATATGCTTGGAAATGGAAATAAATTGCATGTCATATTTAACAATTAAATTTAAAATATGATAAATATAACGCATATGAAAAAGCGAAGATTGACAACTATCAAATTGAAATAATCTTTTAAATTACAAAACACAAACATCATTAGTGGAAGCATTATTTAACGTAATACTAAAAACTCTATTTCTAATATTATATTCTTGTAAAATGGTCACAATGTATCGATAAATAGTTATTTCATTATGAGGATATTCACAACTATAAAATCTTAATATTCTTCTATGAAGTTGTCATCTATCATCAATGAAATGAAAAGTGACAACTATATATTCGAGTGCATTAGGTGCACTCCATAAGTCGGACAAAATACAAATACACATAGTAAGTGCGTGTAAACATAATGCAATTAATTCATTTTTCATATTATTGTACATTTTAATGATGTCACCTCGCAAAGTACTGCGAGACATTCGTCTAAAACTAGGATTAAAGTATTCCCTCATAAATTGTTCAATGACTCGCTATCAATTATCGATAGCTGGACTTCTTTTTGTGCTACATATTTTGCAGCACCTTCGCATAATCTTTCGTGTGAATACACGAAATTTCCTCTACCACCAACACTTAATTGTAATTAGATCTGGTCTTTCGTTTGCTCGTGTGCATGACATTTTTTAGAATGTTGACTAATAATGACATTGGTAGATTCGTATGCCTATTTTGCACAATATTCGCATTGCGCCCTATTTTTTATTTTCCCCCTTAACATCCGACTATTTTGATTTTTTAGATTTTGGTGAAAATGTAGATGCATGTGCGGATGTGTGACCAATAGAAAATGCGAGATTATTAGATCCAATTTCTTGAATGTCGTCATCATTGGAAGGAAACGATTCAAATTGTACGTAGTGCGCATTCATATCGATATAAATTAATAACAAAAAAATTTAAATTAATATCGTTCACCAATTACTCGATGATAACTTGTACGTAGTAATTGATATTTGTAATTCTACAATTACGAGTCCTGCAAAATTAAAAAAAAAATTGTTAATAATATAAATTAACATTAACAATAACTTCACAAATTAATTGTACGTATACATCGATAAGTAATTGATAATTGTTTGAAAAACAATCAAATACACGAGAAAAAATGCTTGATAAAGTGAGATTGAGAGTGTGAGAACTTGAGAGAATTTGAGAGAAATCGATAAAATTTTTCGATACCCCCTACCCCATTTTATAATACCTAAAAAATATAATCGTTGAATTTTTCAATGACTAGATTTTAGACTGTTGGATTATCCAACGGCTTTTAGACCGTTAGATTATTTAACAGCTAGATTGTTAGTCGTTAGATCAATCCAACGGTCTTATGATCGTGACCGTTGAGTGTGTGTGTGTGAGTAGAGCCGGCAAACGAGTGAGCTCGCTCTACAGCTCGCTCGGCCGGCTCGGTTAGGTGTCGAGCCGAGCTAGGCTCGGACCGGAACAGTGCCGAGCTTGGCTCGCTCGAGCCTGTAGGTCGAGCCCGAGCCGAGCTCGATGGATGAGGCTCGCTAGCCTAACGAGCCAGGCTCGTCAGGCTCGAATTGCCGCGTCGCCGAATCTCGCTAGTCGCCTCTTGCCTCTTGCCTCCGGCCTCTCGCCTCACGCCTCATCGCAGATTGTCACCGTCGCGGCGTCGGCGAGACGGCAAGGGAGAGAGAGAGAGGCGAGGGTCCAACCCCGATTCAGGGACTTGCAACCCCGATTAGAATGTATTTTTACGAATTTTTCAATGAATTTCGGGTAGACCCAAAAATACCGGGATCCTACCCGGAATACCCGGTATTGAATATTGATGCACAAAATACCGGGTATTCCGATAAATTATTTTGGATATTGATGCACAAAATAATTATTTTGGTACAATGCTATGTAATTTTTTGATAAATTATAATGAATATTTTTTAAACTTCCGATTACAACATAATATATCAAATTTTAGACAATTTATAATGATTATTTTTTAGGCTCGTTTTCGGCTCGATTAGGCTCGGGAGTTGGGCTCGATTAGGCTCGGGAGTTGGGCTCGCTCAGCTCGAATAGGCTCGAGGCTCGATAGCTCGCTGGAGCCAAAAATTTTTGAGAAAAAGCTCTAGAGGCTCTGCTCGAATAGGCTCGGCTCAGCTCGCTCGAGCTGGCTCGTTTGCCGGCTCTATGTGTGTGAGAGAGAGAGAGAGAGAACGAGAGAGGGAAGGAGGCCGAGAGGCTACAAGCGAGAGAGGAGAGGAGGAGACGGAGGCGATGACCGAACAACGAGTGACAGACAGTCGACGAGCGACTAAGGCGCGTGACGGCGACGAGGAGAGCGCGACGGCGACGGCGAGGCAGCTTCGACGATACGACGTGGACGGGAACCTTCAACGCGACGACGACGATATGCAGATGACGGCAAGGGATGACGATGACAACAACGACGGTGACAACGACCGTCGGGAGCCAGCAGGGATGGGGGAAACAATTTGGGCTTGCGAGCTTGGAGGTCGAGCTCGACACTACACATGCTTTCTCATCTTTGATCAACAATAATAAGTGGGCAGCATTGGTTTAACTCGGCCCGAAAGACAATCGCAGCACAACTTCAGTGGAAAACACGATCCATGGATTGACCCAGTAGTGGCTTAACCCGACTTAGTGCGATTGAATCACTTTCGGATCCCTATCTCGAAGCTAGAGTCACCAACTTTGAGCTGTCACGTTTTGAACTTCTTAGATTTTTCGATTTATGTTTAAAATCTTATGCAATTATCAAATACGATACCGGAAAGCTCATGGTTTGATCTTGAAGTAGAGGTAGAACCCGACACAATCGGGCAGTAAGATACTCTCGCAAGTAAACGTTGGAATAGAACTAGAGTGAATTGGGCAATTAGAGAATGATGCAAGTAAAGCTAAGGTTGGCGAAATTGAGATCCAAATGTGGGCGAAGTAGAATGAATTGGTTAGGAGCATGTCGAAGAGAATAAAGCAAGCTTCGATGAAGCTACTAAGAAAAGGAGGATGATCCACCCACCGATTAAGCATGGCCGTTCGATCACATGCTGGCACCCATTTTGGTCACCCCAAAAAGCTCATCGTGCTCCACCATCATGGCCTCCTTCGGCTCCTCTGCTGCAACCAAGAAGCCCCATGGCATGGATTATTCTCGGGTTCTCCTCTTTTATGAATTTACTTCCTTAGTTTCTCTTCTGTAAATAGTTCAGAGGCGGCCATGGGAGGACAACGACAAGCTCCTCTCTTGTTTTAGTAGTTTTCTGCTTTCTTGAATATTATATACACTCGTTCATTCTCCTCCAATTCAAGCACTATGGCTAGGATCAATCTTCTTCTCGTCTTCTCTCTTTCTTTCACTTTCTTCCTCTTCGCTTCTCCTTCCTTGGCTCAGCTCCGACCTGGTTTTTACTCCAACGTCTGCCCCGATGTCGAAACCTTGGTTAGAAACGCCGTCACTATGAAATTCCAGCAGACTCCCGTCACCGTCCCTGCCACCCTTCGTCTCTTCTTCCATGACTGCTTCGTCCAGGTAATTCATATCTTTCATTTCCTTCCAAAAACTGCCATTTATGCGGGAGAAAGAGATGCGATTTTGTTTCGAAGACCACAGGGATGCGATGCTTCCATAATAATTGCTTCGTCCGAAGGGAATAAGGCGGAGAAAGACCACCAAGACAACCTTTCGCTGGCCGGAGATGGGTTCGACACTATCATCAAGGCCAAAGCCGCCGTGGACGCGGTGGCGCGTTGTAAAAACAAAGTCTCCTGCGCCGATATTCTCGCTATGGCCACCCGGGACGTCGTCTTTCTGGTTTTTTCTTCTCCATTATTCTTGCTTGTCTTATCAGAAACACTCTAAACAAGAAAAAAAAAAACCAGGCCGGTGGACCTTCATATCCGGTGGAGCTAGGAAGATTGGACGGGCTTGTTTCAAGAGCTTCCGACGTGAATGGAAAGCTTCCCCAGCCGAGCTTCAATCTGAACCAGTTGAACTCTCTCTTCGCCGGCAATGGTCTGTCCCAACAAGACATGATAGCCCTCTCCGGTAAGTAAAACTAAAACCCCGACGAAACAATCATCGGATTCCCGATGTCTGATGTCTGTGTTTACTATTTTCCTTCAGGGGCCCACACGGTGGGGTTCTCCCACTGCGCCAAGTTCACTAACAGGATCTACAACTTCAGCGCCGCAAACCCAGTGGACCCGAGCTTGGACGAGGCGTACGCGGCGCTGCTGCGGCAGCGGTGCCCCAAAATTCTAGACCCTCTCGTGGCCGTCGAAATGGACCCCAACACGCCGAAAAAATTTGACAACCTCTACTTTTCCAATCTCCGGGCCGGAAAAGGGCTTTTAAGTTCGGACCAGGTTCTGTTCACTGACGCCCGTTCCAGGCCCACAGTCAACGATTGGGCCCAAAGCCCATCCAACTTCAGCGCTGCCTTTGCAGTTGCCGTGACCAAGCTTGGTCGGGTCGGAGTTAAGAACGGGTCCAACGGCAACATTCGCCGTGATTGCTCCGTCTTCAATACGTAAAAGTACTTTTTTATATTGAAATTCAAAGTTTAAAACTATAAAACTATGATGAGTAAATAATGTTTTTCCATTAGCCATTCATAATCACTCCATGATCTTAATCCACAAAAACTAAAAATTATAAGAAAACACAAATCGATGCCACTTTCAATTGATAATCATTTGTTTGAATCATAGCACTTGCGTTTTCAAACTAATATACTAGCACATTCGAAGAAGAAAAAGTTAGAACAAGCTAGAGCTTTTGGGTATCCGTCTGTCATAAATAAAATACAACATTAACTGCAAATACAATGATAATGACATGATTGTTGTCACGGGAACAAAGATGGTTATAAGGTTGTGCAAAGTGTTGGAAGAGGTATTCAGTGTAAAATAAATATAAATTATTAAATTATCTTTCATTTACAAGTTTGAATTGTATGAACCGTTGATAGTTTATCATAGTATCGAAGCTAGAGCTCCCAAGTTTGATCATCAACAAAAACAAAAAAAAAATCTTATTAAAAAATATTCATAAATATTAAAAAATATTAAGATAAAATATAAATAATTAAATAATTATTCTCGACGAGCTTTGGCTTCTCTAACAATTTGTTATTGGTTACACAAGTGGGTGTTGCAAAGGTGTTTGTTGAACTCACAATGAGAAATGTGTTATTAGAATTCTCAAAACTATAAAGAAAAACAAAGTTCTCTATTTGAAAGATCATCATCATGTTCTTATAATTGCATTTTTATGTCTTTTGGTCTTTGTGGAGCTTAATATTGGTTTTTTCTCTGTCATTTGATTTAGAGTAAATCATTTGCTATTTTTTGGATTCTTTATAAACTCTTTTAATTTCGATGCTAAAAATATTATTGTATTGACATTATCTGATTTCAAAAAAAGATCAAATGAATAATGTCACGTGAAATTCAAAGATGCATGTTTACTTTCATGCTTATTAGTTTTTCTTGACATGTAAATTACATCTACAACACGAAAAAGGGCGTAAATTTGGCGTATAAATTTATGCTTAATAATGTCATCTACGATCGACGACATCAAGAATACTCCATTGTGTCTCATTCCTGCTTCATTGTCCACTCTTCTTTGTATTGTCTTAACAGAGCTCGTACGTCGTCGCAAACTTCATTGCTGAAACCCTACGAGCTCAAAAAGACTTAATATTCACGAGGTTTTAGTGGTTAAATTGCTAGGAATATGTTATAATTTAATTGAAAATAAACGGATTTTTTAAGGATAATGCTGTCGCGATGCCACAGCATCTGTAACACTATTTTTACGTGATTCTACCCGATATTTTGTATATTTTGTATCATCACGGGATTTTTATTTCCATGCAATTGTAGAAGATTAATGAAGATAAAGGCTAGAAGAATCACAAAAAAGAAGGGAGAATCAACTCTAAATCAAATTTGGAAATAAGAATATCTTTGAAGATTTGAAAATCTTTCCTAATCTCAACTACTTTCCAAACCGATTCAGATCTTCCTCCAAATCGCAACCGCCTCTCAAATCTGCTGAAGCTACACGAAGTCTACTTAAAGGACTGTGAATACCACGAATTGGGTGTGTAGAATTGGAGAACGGGATTCACGATCAAGCTTCAGGCGTAAATTCGAAGAAGAGGTTCACGGCGACGATCACGGAGGCAGGGGAACGAGGTTGTGAGAACAACGGCTTTCGACGGCGATGACCAAAATTCTCTCCCTTTGTTTTTCGTTTTAATTTCCGTGAATTATATGAACTCCTGATAGTTAGTATAAAGCTATTTCGTTTGAGTTAAAATTAGGATTTTTCATACATTGGTTTGCTAAATGAAATAGCATGCTATCTTTTAGAACTCGTTTTAATAAGTATTTAAATATCTTTGCTTTGCTGTGATTATCCCTTGAGCAATCACGACAATACGCCCTTGTGTGTTTGCTAAGTGTTAAACCTGGAAATTATTGCTTTGCATTGATATCATTTAGGGCAACACGACCATACGCCCTTGCGTGTTGCCAAGACGTGTATTAAAACCATTAGGTGGTTAAATCGAGTGACACAGTTTAGTTAGGAGTGTTTTCATCATGTTCATTCCAACATAGTGAGGTCAAATCAAACTTGTTCTTAAACCCAACCATAGAGGCAACGCCAACCTCGGTTTATTAGTGTTCGGACCAGAACTAAACTGATGTTGTGACTAATGCTGCAGCACCCACCGAGGGTAGTTCAAGTAAATCAATTTACGGAAAGTCCTAGTCAAGATTCTTACGAATTCTCAATTCGACCACCAACTTTACGAATAAGGGAGAAGATTTTGGCCCAATCCGACAATAAGGCCCAACCAAACAGCCCAAATGATGGAGAGGCCGAACGATCTCCATAGGGGAGTTAATTTCTAACTTTTTTTGCTCTCCTATTTTTTGTGATTTCGGTTCACTGTTATTGTTTTGGGTTTGACAATGAGTGCATTGTCGAATTTAAGTTTGGGGATGTGAGTGTACCGAAATAAAAATAAAATAAAATTATATAATGAATATTTCTCTTAATCCGAATAGCCGAGAATGCTTGCAATTATATAGTTTAATAATAGAACTTATTTTTCTAATTTATCTAACCCTTGATAGATGTTACTTATTAATGATAATAGTCTAATTAATTTAGGAGACACTTCAACATAGTAGATCCTCGTTACACGAAATTATTACTTTGAACATCATCTTTCTCGATTGTCCTAAGAGTTATCATGTTCTGTTTAAATTTGATATTTTTGAAACTTAGCTCGAATAAATGCTTGAGATAAACATATTTTTTAGGTGAAGTGTGACATGCTAACAAGTTTTTGGAAGAGAAAAGAAAAAAAATATGAGGCATAAAAAGTCCGAAAATAAGGACAATCAAAACATTTGTAGTTCACCGGGACTTAAGCGGATGATCGGTAGATAATCGGTGTGTGAAAATACAACTCTTCGGGACTTAAGTAGATGATCGTTTAGTGACACTTCATCGGGACTTTGTGGATGAACGGTGAAGTGTATTTGCAATTTCTCAATCCACTTTCAAATCTCGAGTGAGCCTTTTGGATACTCGATGGGTGAGTTAAAAAAATAAAGGGAACAATGGGAGGAACTCCGTTGCAATTAAATGGGCGACCCGTTTGAAATACCACTTCGGCTAAATCAAGAATAAAAAATTATATAAAGGGTGGTATGATAACGTAAGTAGCTTATTTACAAAAGCCTAGAAAAATTCTTCCTCACTCTTGAAGTCATGAAGCTCGGATCTTGCTTAATTTGTACGTGGAAGGTATGAATTTGAATGATGTTTAAAAAGTTGAGGATTTTCGCATTATAAGATGAAACTTATGATTTTTGAGAAGGTTAATGTCCATAGTAATTAGTGCACACACTCACTTTGGGGGAGATACTATCGAGAGGTTATCTGAAGTTAAGAGGAGTTGGAAAGTTATGCATTTGTGATTGTTTGTCTCAAGTCAGGTCTTTTGTGGAAAAATCTGAAAATTTTTATGATTGTTTATTGACATTACTCGAGGACGAGAAATAGCTTAAGTTTGAGGATGTGTTAAGTCTCAAAAAGACTTAATATTCACGAGGTTTTAATGGTTAAATTGCTAGAAATCTGTTATAATTTAATTTAAAATAAGCGGATTTTTTAAGGATAATGCTGTAGCGATGCCACAACATCAGTAACGCTATTTTTACTTGATTTTACCCGATATTTCGTATATTTTGTATTATCACGAGATTTTTATTTCCATGCAATTGCAGAAGATTAATGAAGATAAAGGCTGGAAGAATCACGAAAAAGAAGGGAGAATTAACTCTAAATCAAATTTGGAAACAAGAATATCTTTGAAGATTTGAAAATCTTTCCTAATCTCAACTACTCTCCAAATCGATTCAGATCTTCCTCCAAATCGCAACTGCCTCTTAGATCTGCTGAAGCTGCACGAAGTCTACTTAAAGGAATGTGAATACTACGAATTGGGTGTGTAGAATTGGAGAACGGGATTCACGATCAAGCTTCGGGCGTAAATCCGAAGAAGAGGGCGTAAATCCGAAGAAGAGGTTCACGACGACGATCACGGCGGCGGGGGAACGAGGCTGTGAGAACAACGGCTTTCAACGGCGAGGACCAAAATTCTCTCCCTTTGTTTTTCGTTTTAATTTCTGTGAATTATATGAACTCCTGATAGTTAGTATAAAACTATTTCGTTTGAGTTAAAATTAGGATTTTTCATACATTGGTTTGCTTAATGAAATTGCATGCTATCTTTTAGAACTCGTTTTAATAAGTATTTAAATATCTTTGCTTTGCTGTGATTATCCCTTGAGCAATCACGACAATACGCCCTTGTGTGTTTGCTAAGTGTTAAACCTAAAAATTATTGCTTTGCATTGATATCATTTAGGGCAACACGACAATACGCTCTTGCGTGTTGCCAAGACGTGTATTAAAACCATTAGGTGGTTAAATCGAGTGACACGGTTTAGTTAGGAGTGTTTTAATCATGTTCATTCCAACATAGTGAGGTCAAATCGAACTTGTTCTTAAACCCAACTATAGAGGCAATGCCAGCCTCGGTTTATTAGTGTTCGGACCGGAACTAAACTGATGTTGTGACTAATGCTGCAGCACCCGCCGAGGGTAGTTTAAGTAAATNGACACGGTTTAGTTAGGAGTGTTTTAATCATGTTCATTCCAACATAGTGAGGTCAAATCGAACTTGTTCTTAAACCCAACTATAGAGGCAATGCCAGCCTCGGTTTATTAGTGTTCGGACCGGAACTAAACTGATGTTGTGACTAATGCTGCAGCACTCACCGAGGGTAGTTTAAGTAAATCAATTTACGGAAAGTTCTAGTCGAGATTCTTACGAATTCTCAATTCGACCACCAACTTTACTTTTCTGTTTAATCTAGGTTATTAATTAGATACTTTAATTACCTGTAAGATAAATATAAAAATTAAATATTTAATGTTATTCTTTATTCTTTATGATACTTTGCAATTTATTCTTTAAATTAGAGATTTGACTTGTCTTCATTGTACGATCGAGATTAACCTAAGTGGGGGTGAATTAGGTTAACTAAACTTTTTCGATTACTAAGTTAAGTTCGTTCGAATTGTTTAGTTATATCTAAAACTCAAGTGCGGAATAATTAAACAAGTAAATGAGAGTTTAGAGTAAGAGAAATTGACACCGGTTTGGTAACGCGGTTCGGCCAACCTTGCCTACGTCCGCGCTTCAAGGTACCTCCTTGAAGATCCTTCTCGCTCAACCTTGAGCTTTTCTCCGATTGACTTAGGGGTGTCAACCAAACCTTTTGACTCTTTTCTTGAAGGAGCGTCACCCCTTTTTTACAATGATCGTTCAAAGAGTAAATTATAATTTGTACGGTTTTTAATAAACCGACTCACTCAATCTCAGAGATGATATACAAGTTTGGGTACAAGGATTTGAGAGAGTTAAAGATTGAGAAATAAATTTGGCAGCGTTTAGGCGTGTTTTCTCTTCGTGAAAATCGTTGGTAAAAAATGAGACCGCTTCATCTATTTATAGATTGCTGCAAAATTGTCCAGTTGGGTCGACACAAGTCCATCTAGGGTCGACACAAAGTACTAGCCAGTAGACACATCAAAATTTATCCGTTGTGAAGTTTCTGACAGTTGGTGCTGTACTGTTCAATTGGGTCGACACAAATGTTGTTGGGGTCGACACAAAATCTTCTCTGGAAATTGTTGGGGTCGACACAATTCTTGTTCGGTAGACACAACCTTGACGAATCCTTCTCTGAAATTTCTGTGGTCGACACAAATGTTGTTGGGTCGACACAAATTCTAAAGAATTCGTCTCTGGATAAAGCTAGGGTCGACACAATTATAATGGGGTCGACACAAATGAGTTGGGCAGAGACATATTTAGTGCATGTGGGGTCGACACACAAATTTTGGTAAGGTCGACACAAATTGTTCTCTGCGGTCGCCACAAAAGATTTGGATGGGTCGACACATTTACGCATTGTTCTGCCAGTTTAGGTCGATACAATTTTTATAGGTGGGTCGACACAACTTATACGTTGGGCTGAGACTTAGCTTTTGTTTTGGAAAGGGGTCGACACAAGGATATAATGGGTCGACACAATTGGACAGTCTTGGCCTCTGTTTTGATTAAGGGTCGACATAAAAACTCTATGGGTCGACACAAATTAGAAAGGCTAACCTTCTGTTTTGAACATGGGTCGACACATATAACTAAGGGTCGACATAAACTAAGTAAGCTATGTTTCTGGATTATCTAAGTGTCGACATATATGACTAAAGGTCGACACAAACAACATATATACATGACTTTTCTACAGCACTTAAACAAAATAGTTAGACTTTAATTGTACCCTTCAATGAGAGTATTTCTCATGAATCGTTAAGTCTAATTTAAGAATTGTGAAATAGTTTCCTTTATCAATTTTATCTTTCATGCTCATCTTGCATAGTTATCATAAAAAATAATTGATTACTTTAAACATACTTTTAAAGCTGACATTCGTGAGATCGATATTTTTATTATTACGTTGCGACACGTGTACTTGTGTTTTAGCGATTACATTTTCAAGCAACACCACCCTACGCCTCACTCTCAGTGCCACGTTGAATCTTCTCGTGAGCAAGCCACGAGGTCGACTATGGCTTTTCCGGCCAATCTCTCCACCATCAACCGCTTGTTGCTCGTTCCACCAAAGCTTTCTTCCAACCTCTAAAAGTAAACCCTAGACACAGAATGCATTCTTCAAACCCGCTTCAAAAATCAAACCCTTCAGCTCTGACGTCTAAAGCAACTTCTTCTTCAACTACTGTAATGATCGGTTGAACATTAAACTCAATGAAATAAATGATAATAAAAATTCTTTAATGTTTTTAGATAGATTTTGACTGAGTTTTATAAGGACAAATGATTACTAAATTGAACGTGATACCTATGAATTTCTATATCTCAGATGTCTAGTTATAATGGTTTAAGTTTCAAATTATTCCGACCATTGTGGAAGTAGTTATTATCGTTTTAGTAAAAAAAATCAGAAATTATTATGATAATTTTAGAAATAAAGAGTATAAGAGTTACTATTTTATTTAATTTTATTTTTAATTTTAATTATGTCATTGTATCATACATAGTGGTTAAATGACATGAGATAGTAATAAAAGTCCACAAATTATTCTATCTTTCATATTTTATTATTTTTCCTCTCTAGAAAGTTGGTTTTCCAAATTTTAATTTCTTTCAAATTGGTATTAGAGCTATGTAAAACTATTAGAGCTCGACATTGGGGCAAACGTCACTACCAAGACTCACCAAGACGAACTACAACAATTGGAGTATTCAAATGTGTTTTACTTGGTGCACAAGATGCGTGAGAAGTAGTAAAAATTAGCTACGATGAGCCAGAAAATGTTGGTTCATTCACAACAAACCAATCAAAAGTATTGAAAGAAATTCGAATGAAGAATAAAAATGCTCTCTATCTCTTATTCTAAGCGGTAGATGAGTCATATTTTGATCAGATTGCTAGTGAATCAACTTCAAAGAAAGCATAGAATACTCTACAAAAAAGTGTTCAAATGTGCCGATCTAGTTAAACAAGTGCGTCTTCAAACTCTACGAGGCGAGTTGGAGGCGATGACGATGAAGAAATCAGAAGATGTATCTAGTTACATTACTCGTGTGCAAACAGTAGCGAATCAACTCAAACTAAATGTAGAAACCCTCACGGATGGAAGAGTTGTGTAGAAAATTCTTCAATCATTGACAAATGATTTTGAGAATGTCGTATGTGCAATCGAAGAGTCAAAGAATTTGGAAGAAATGTCTGTCAATGAATTTGCGGGCTATCTTGAAGTGCATGAACAATGGAAGAAGAAAAACAAACAAAAGGTCTTGAATGAGGCATTACAAACAAATATAATCTTCAAAGAGGATAACCATGACCGGTTACTCACGCATCGAAGGTCCAAGTCAAAGGCAAAAGAAAAAATTTATTTTTCTCAGAAAGAAGTAAAAGAAAGTACTATGGAGGATGTCTATTGTGTACCATAATTAAAAAGTATATTCTTAGCCCTATTGGAGAAACGATATTCGGTATTCATGAAAAGACCGAATGATGCACTTGAAGAATAATCATGACTGATTACTCACGCATGTGGAGATAACAAAAAATCAAATGTTCAAACTCAACTTGAAGAATATACAAGATATGTCTTTATAAGTCAACATAGAGGACAAAACAAGTTAATGATACTTACAATATGAACATCTATATTATGAAGAGTAATGTACAATTTGCTTCCATATTTCAAACCTATTTGAAATGCAAGGCGTTATGTAAGATCAATACAAGAGTAATGTACTCTATAATCTATAATGTGACAAATCTAGTTCACCAAAATTATTAGAGCTTAAAATTATATATCCATCTATGTTTCTAGCATCTCGAATCACTCTAGGAACAAATAGAATAGATAAAGAAGAACATAAATGATTAATCATTTACATCTATCATTTTCTCTTTCATATTTTTTTCTTTCTCTTCTCTAGAAACTTGATTTTCTAAATTCTTTTTCTTTTAAATTAGTATGAGAGCTAAGTCAACCCAAGACGAACTATGACAATTGGAGTATTCAAACACATTTTTTACCTGGTGACATGATGCGTGAGAAGTAGTCGAAAACAGCTAGGATAAGCAAAATAAATGTTGGTTCCTTCACAACGAACCGATTGAAGCATTGAAAGAAATGCGAATGAAGGATAAAAATACTCTCTATCTCTTATTCCAAGCGATATATGAGTTGAGTTTTGAGAAGATTGTTAGTGCATCAACTTTGAAGAAAACATGAAATATTCTACAAAAAAAGTATTCAAATGTGCCGATCTAGTTAAGCAAGTGCGTTTTCAAGCTCTACGAGGCGAGTTGGAGACCATGAAGATGAACGAGTCAGAAGATGTATCTAGTTATGTTACTTGTGTGCAAACAATAGTGAATCAACTCAAACAAATAGAGAAACCCTCATGGATGCAAGAGTTATCGAGAAATTCTCCAAACATTGACAAATGATTTTCAAAATACCCTATGTGCAGTTGAGGAGTCAAAGAATTTTAGAAGAAATGTCCGTCGATGAATTCTCAGGCTCTCTTGAAGCACATGAACAATGGAAGAAGAAAAAAATAAGCAAGAGGTCTTGGATGATGCATTACAAATAAAGATAATCGCCAATGAGAATAAGACATTGTATCTCTTTGATGATATACAAGAGATAGGAGAAGGACATGTGTATTTTAGAGATGCGTCAAAGATTCAAGTCAAAGGTCAAAGAAAAATATATTTTTTCCAAAAGGATGGAAAAGAAGGTACAATTGAGGATATCTACTATGTACCAGATTTGAAAAGTAATATTCTTAGTATGTGACAATTATTGGAGAAATAGTGTTTGGTTTTCATAAAAGATCGGATGTTGCATTTAAAGGATAAACATAGTCACTTACTCACGCATGAAGAGATGACAAAAAATTGAATGCTCAAACTCAACTTGAAAAATACACATGTTTACAAGTCAACATGGATGACACAGTTAATTATCTTTACAGTATGGACATATATATTATGAAGAGTAATGTACAATATGCTTACATATTTCAAACCTATCTGAAATGCAAAGCTTTATGTAAGATCAATACAAGAGTAATGTACTATATAGTCTATAATATGACAAATCTAATTCACTAAAATTATTAGAGCTTAAAATTATGTATCCATCTATGTTTCTAGCATCTCAAATCACTATAGAAACAAATAGAATAGATAAAGAAGAACAAAAATGAAGGATCATGATGAATCATCTCCATCAAAGTAGTTGTATACCTTAAAGATGATCATGGAATAAAACATACCGATTACAAACAAGTATAAAAACTATACAAGCATCGTACATAAAATTATCTTCCAATATTTTATGCTAGAGGGCGTAGCTTCTGCTTCTGGGATAGCGCCGATCGTTGACCACCGATTGGTCTCCAAACTCGCACTCCTTTTCCTCATCGATTATTCCTATTCCCACGCTCCGGCTTCTCGGAACAACCTCCGTCGTTGACTTTCCGGCCATCGGTCTTTTCCCACATCCGCCGGCCCTCGACATCCCGCTATAATTTACCCGTCTGCTGCTCGACTTGCTCGAGTTGACGCTCCAGCTGTGCGGCAACGTCGACGGAACTTGACCCGCCGGGCAGCTGAGAGCCACGCCGTAATCTATCTGGCCGGAGCAACCAACTATGGCGTCAAAGTAAAAGTTCTTAACCTTAATCAGAAGGCTCATGGCGGCCTTCATAATTGATTTCATTCCGCTTCCATCGTCCCCATCTTTCTTTTTGCTCCCCTCTTTGGCTGCCATTGTTGCAGTACTCAGAAAGGTTTCTATCGCTGCGATATCTTTATCAAGGAGTTTTGAAGAATATATAAAAGAGAATAAGAGACTGGGTCGAATTAAAAAACAGAAGCTACAAAAGGAAGAAGGAAGCAATAAGAAGTCAACGAAGCAATGCTAGGCAGGATAAGATTATTTTAATGGAGTTCTTAAACTGTTTAATCCATGAACAGTGGTCTGAAATCATAAGTATGACATAGATGCATCTTGTTCAACTCTCTTGATTTAAATAATGAGGTTGAATCGGTCTGTGTAGGATAATTTCAGAACTGGATCTGGTCGTGCCATCTTAACTAACAAATGAAAAAATCTTTTTAGATTGTCTAGAAAAAAACTTGGGCTCTAAACGATGATGCAGTTCCTCGGAAGAGTTGACAAAATGGTCATAATGATGAACGTAGGTGGGGACCGTCCTCGCCGGAGCTGTTGCCTATGCCTGAGTGTGAGCCTGCCCACCGCCAAAACCACCGACGAGACGCTATTTAATACCCTTTTTCTCTATTTATTAGTTGATCAATGTATAAATAAAGACAGTCAAATACTCGAATCAATGACCTTATTTAGGAGAGAGGGTCGATAGTGAAAAAGCAAAGACATAATACTAGGATTGGACACGACTTAAAAGTTAGTTTTGAAAGAAAATTATCGGATCTGATGGGTCAAATTGGAAAATTTTAGATCCGAAGTTGACCTATTAACTTATCGACTCTAACTCAACTCATACTCCGTACTCGGGTTGGGTTTGGGTCGATTTCAGGTTTGGTTGGACTCAGGTTAGGCTTGAAAAATAATGTCTAATTAAGTTGCATATTAGTACAATATTAATAGAAACATAAAAAATAATTAAATGATCGAAATATTTTATCAAAAGATATTAATATCCATGTAAGAACGTTAAAACACCTATTCTAAACTCACTCCAAGTGTCCGGATACTCCATAAAATGATAAAACTATTCAATTCAATAACCAAAACTAGGGGTGGACAAAACAGGCCCGGACCAAAGAACCGGACCAGAACCGACATCTTTGGTCCGGATCTAGTCCGTTTTTCTAAAAAAAATTAAAACCGGGTTAAAAATCAAAGGACCATATTTGTTGGTCTGGTTTTCGATTTTTTAGAAAAAAAACCATGAAAACCGGACCAACCCATAAAATTAAAAAACTAAAACCTGAAACCCTAAACTAACCTAACTAGGCAGCCCTCCTCCTCTCGAAGTTCAGCCTCCTCCAAAGCTCCATAGCCTCCTCCTCCTTCGAACCAAAAAATTCTTTTGTGCGGTCGTTCGCCGTTCCTACCATTGCAGTATTGTCATCGTTGTTCCCCCTATCTTGCCATCGTCGTCTCTGCCTTCGTCGTCTCGCTCTCGTCGACCCGCTGAAGTAGTAAAATTTAGGTATGCACGATGTATTTTAATTTCAAATTATTTAAATGGATAATCTGATTACATGATTTCTAGTTGATTTTTGAATAATTTCTAATTGTTAATATGCAATCTGATTTTGAAGAGTGTGGCCGTGGGAACAAGTACTTGTTAAGTAGTCAATAAAGTTTTGGCTCGGATAGGTTTCGTAAACTGTCGTTGTTGCTTTCATTTTCCTTCCTCATTACTGGATTGTTACTGCTTTGATTTTGTTAATGCTTTGAATTTGTCTGTGTTGTGATGCATTATTTTTTACTATAATATTTTTGATTTGACCATTAATCGATCTTTGGTTTAATAATTTGTTATATTCATAGGATGGAAACCGAAAGTAGCAATGAAGATGCAAAAATTCCTTCTACTTCTTCTATTGTCATTGTTCGTAAAGAAAAAATGAAAAAATCAGAAGAATGGAATCATTTTACTATCATTGAAAATTGTGATAATAAGAATTTCAGCCCTAGAGCCAAATGGAATCATTGCGGAAAGGAATATGCATGAGATACAATTAAAAATGAGACATCGAGTTTGAAAAAACACACTTGAATTTGTTCTAAATTATTGGCGAAGGTAAACGTGAAACAAAAGACTTTATCTTTTAAAAATATGGATAACAAAAAACAACAACTTTCATGTTTTAGTGTTGCAACTTGTCGAGAACTGCTTGCAAAGATGGTAATTACAGATGAATTACCATTTAATTTTGTTGAAAAAGCGGGTTTTAAAGCATTATTTCAATATGTGCAACCAAAGTTATTCATACCTTCTAGAAGAAACGTTGCTCGTGATGTTTGTAACCTATACAAACAAGAGAAAATGAAGTTGGAAGAGTTCTTTAAATCAACTTCGCAACGAGTATGTTTGACAACAGATATATGGATTTCTATTAAAAATTTAAGTTATATAGTTTTAATTGCTAATTATGTTGATTGTGATTGGATTATGCATAAGAAGATTTTGAATTTCTGTTTGATTTCAAATCATAAAGGTGAGACGATTGGTAGAGAAATTGAAGGATAAGAAAACACATTCAAAGAGTTCTTACCTCGTTTTCAACCTGAATTTCTACTCACTTTCTTTTAATTTCCTTGACTTGGCTTCAAGAACACCTTAAAAATCACAATTAACTAGAATAAGTATCTAATATTTTATTCTGTTTTTCACGTAACTTTCGGGGCTCATAACTCTTTGTATACTTATCTAAATTTCATGTAATTGGTATCAATCCTTTCTTATTCTGTCTACTACATTTCATATGATAAAATCGTGGCCTAATTCGTAGCTGCAGACCCATTAAAACATACGTTTTCCAAAATCAGTCAATTTCGTCTTACATTTTTGGATATCATCAAGGAGCAGTCGACACATTATACAAGGTGTCGACTGGTTCTACACAAGGTGTCAACCTACCACTGTTCATAGGCCGACCGTTAGAGCTTGAAAAATCAAGGTGTCAAGTGTCGATCGCTGTTCAAACCCGAGAGTTTTAAGGTGTCGACCGGCAAATCAAGGTGTCGACCGCTAGTTAAAACTTTCATAACTTTTGTTCTACAACTTAGATATCTATTATTCAAAAGCCATTATTTTTCTTATTAAGTCTACTTTAACTTTGTAGAAGACATAAACTTCCAATTCAGAGAGTAAATGTATCAATTATATGAAACACCTAATATTGCTCAAAAGTTCATATTTTCCTTAGTCTAGTTTTCATTTGTCAACTTCTAACTCGCATAACTTTTGCACCACAACTTTAATCGAGTTGTTCAACCTATCAATCTTCTCCTTTTGATGTCTTCTAGAATTGTTTAGAAGATTACTTTGCTACTTAAGCTCATTTGTAGCATGATAAAATAGGAAAATTGAAACTACCTAGTTATCAATTTTCAACGTTGTGGTTGTTACTAACTGTAAATTTCCCAAACCCATAACTTTTTCTACAAACCTCCAGATTGAGTAATGTTTGTTGCTATAGTTCCATCAAAAAATTCACTTAATTTCATTAGAAGGACTTAAACTCGTTTAAAGAATTTATCTCCTCGAAAATCAGCTAATTTTAACGTTCAACATAGGTTAACTTCGTTCATCATTTAACATTGATAAAACTTAAGATATATGAAAAAATTCGGGTGTTACATATGTTTTGTAATATGATATTCTTCTCTGTAGGTGGGTGAATGAACTTGCAAAGGAATGTACTGACCAACAAATGAATGTCTGCAATGGTAAGAATGTACTTGCATCTTTTCTATACATTTTTTTTCTTCTCATGACATTAAGATTTGATTTTCTTATACCGGGAGAAGTATAAAAACTATGACTTTAGAAGGTGCCCAAGACTAGTTTATCTTGTTTCTTAGTTTATCTTGTACAAAAATTATTATAGTTTTGGTTACTTATACGCGTTTATAAATTAATTCAAGGGAATGTCAAGATGGAGCATACTTTATCAAGATATTTTTTGTGCAAAGCAATTTTTATTAGCGAGAGACTGATCAAATTAATTATGTACTTTTTTTACTATGAAATTATCAACATTTGATTAACTATTTCTTTGACAAATTATCAACATTTCTCTTTGGATCTAGTTATGTATTTTTCCCTGAATTAGTTATGTACTTTATCAAGATTTTGTTCTTTGACAAATTATCAAATTGGTTATGTACTTTTCTCTTTGAAAAGCCAAGACCAGACCAGACCAAGACCGAATTTATGGTCTGGTCTTGGTCCGGTCTTGTTTCTCTATAATTTTGGTCCTGGTCTTAAAATTTAAAAACTGAATTTTAATGGTCCAGTCATTTTTCATCCAAAAATCAGACCGAACTGGACCATGTCCACCCCTAACCAAAACATCAAATATTCAATCCTTATACAAGAATAATAAAATATTAAATATTCAATTCTAAAAAAAAAAATATTCATCTACATAACATTTAGTAGTGATGGCAAACATGTCAAACTCGAACTTGTAGAAAAAAATAAAATAGAAATTAAATTTAAGCATAAAATTAAATACTACCACAAGCTTGCTTTGCCATCCTCATAGCTTTGATGTCTCTATCATGTCAATTAAAGCTAAATATCAAATAAACACGACAAAATTAGAACTTAAAATGTTCATAGTAAAAATATTAGAAATAGCACAAAATGATATTTTTTTTTTCAAATTCAGTTGCTTCTTGCAATGATTCAGGGGCATTAGTTCGCCTACGTCTTGCAACGATGTATTTGATTAGGTTAAAGGTCAATGGTTAATTCATTTTTCTAACCTAAACGTTCTACATCTTGATCTTCTCATTGGCATGAAAAGAATCTTCTCTTTCTCACGAATATTCATTCAACTTAGATTCCAATTTTTATTGAGAGTAAATGAAAATTACTCACAGAAGACTTCGTATTTACTATTAAGTATTAAATTAAATAATATAAATAGTAATAAAAAATCATTATTTTAGGATAAATTTTAAGTGATTTTTGAAAGGTCAAACAGTAATTAAATTTAACATGTTACTTATTAATTTCTATTCTGATTGTCTAGTATCCAAATGATTCAAGTTTCAGATTATTCTGAATACAGTTTAAGATGCTATGGTCGTTTTAGTAATGAAATATCAAAAATTATTACAGAAATTTTAGAATTAAAGAATCTAAGAGTTAGTATTTTATTTAATTTTATTTTAATGTTATTTATGTTACTATTATATTATATATAATAGCTGAACAAAATAAAAATAATAACAACATTATATAATTTATTCTCTGATTCATATTTTCTTCTTTCTCTTTTTAGAAATTCGATTTTTCAAATTTTGATTTCTTTATTCACCACTTACATAAAATAAATGTGTTTACAAATGGAAGAGATCGCGGAGTATAACGAAGAAAATATCAACTCTATTTATACGAGTTTCATTAAGCTCTCTAAGCCCTCGAACAAATTCCATGAATGCTCAATGATGATGATGCTTCTGAGTGTAGATATAGTCGATGTGAGCAGCCAGGGTTCTCCTCATCAAGCAATCCTCTGCATCTCCGTTACAGCTCTCAGTCTCCGCCTCTCCGAGCTCTGGTTGATCTTGGTCCTGTATGAACAAGAATGTTTATCAATCGCTTGAAAAAACTCATCATGGAAACACTGAAATAAGGGTGAAAAAATACAGAAAAGAGAATTTGAAGGTTTGAACCTGGTGAACCGTCGGAGCGGGGCGGACAGCATGGGCAAAAGTGTAGCAGAGAAGAAGGGTTATGAAGAAAAGAGCAGGAAGCTTTGCCATTTTGTTTTCTCTGTCAAAGGGTGAAGAATGAAGATGCTTGTTGAGAGGACGATGAATTCATATATATATATAAAGAGAGAGAGAGAGAGAGAGCGTGTGAATCTGTGAAGGTGGGTAGACTCTTAACGTTGACCATGTATAGAATTTCCATATAGTATCAATTAATTAGTTCTCTTTTTTGTACTTTTCTATCTACATTAATCACCTTACTTTATTGGCATTTTTGTCTACGTTCAATGAAATGTGCTAAACGAGCTTGCTTTGTCAGCTTAGCCAGAGATTTCAATCTGATTGGATCAAGCCACCAAACAAATCCACAATTACTTTTCAAAAAAATCAATGTAATTCCAAATGGTTCGAGTTCAATCCATCGGATCAGATCAATTTATTTCAAAAAATCATCCCGACCCATCTAGTCCTACCCTTATGGTCAACACTATAATGCGATGAACTCATTTAACTTTGACTCACAAACTGGGTCGAGGAGACCTTTTTGTTTTGCATTCGACTTGAGTTGATGAACTCATTAGGCTCGACTTATTTCACTTGTTAACTTTGGTGGTTTTCACTTTACAATAATCGAACAGCTCATTTATGATCTTGAAGATCGACTAGAGCATTATGTAGCATTTTATTTGATTGTCTCAATAAAACCGTAACCGCTAATCGTTGAAGCTATATCGCCATCAACACTAGAACTAAGCTTTATCAGCCTCGGAAGCTAGCGATCTCTATCGATATGGAAAGAGGAAGTTGAGAAAATGAAAGAGGAAATCAAAGAAAAAAGAGCATAAAAGAGGTCGGAGAGATCACGGATAACATCTCTGAAGATTCGATTAGAAGTGGATTTCTTCAAAAAGAGGACGCCCCACCACTTTTAGGGCACAAAGCATGAGAACATTGAGAAATCAAACGTTGAAAAGTAACCCTAAATATCTTCCCCAATCATATCGCATGAAAATCTCCATATTTGGGTTGAATAGAAACTTACAATCGCAAAAGTAAAGCATGATTCAAGAGACTTCATGTATCGAGATTACTTCCTCGACTTCTTCTTCTTCTTCTTCTTCTTCTTCTTTTATATTCCCTCCATTCCCTTTCGGTCGTGGCATCTTCACCTTCTATCGAATTTGTTAAGATAGAAATCGTAGACCGAATATCTCTTTTTAGACTTTTGAAAATTCATTCAGCATTTTCTTACCACCTCTGGTGAAAAAGACACGAGAGACGCTTAGTCTTCAACCTCTTTATTCCGCTCTACTATACAATTGGTATTTTTTCAATAATCTTTTGATAATATGTCTAAGGGTTTCGTATGAGATATGACCTCCACGACTAGATTTCGAGTAACTTGGTTATAGTAGATATTACCTCCGTTGAACAAGAAATGATCGCTAGACAATGAATACTAACTTGGTTATCTGATGAAATATTAGAGATATTGATATACACGAAGATTAGTGTCAAAATAGATGAAAGATGCTCTAGAAATATTGAGAAAATACGTTAAATTTGAATTCCGTGTTACAAAAATTTGCTAATAATGCTCTAGAATTCTACGACATTCTGGTTAAATGAACCGATCGACTGCTAAATTCATAATACTTGTAGGGTTTATAATCAAAATAATCAAACACATTGTAACATATTTTAGGGTTATGTAAAGTAGGTCTAACAATTTGTATAAACATCCAATTTTCACAAAGAAGCACATTTTTTTAATATAATACGAATATAAAAATTACTTCTGTCCCCAAATACAAAATCGCTTACAACAAAAATCATGAATGTTTAATTAACCGACATAGGGCACTTCATGAAACATCCAAAAGAAATAAACATAACTTCGAACCATGTTAAATTTGCTGCTTTATTTTATACATATTATACATTAGTATAATTTTTAATTACTTTACTAGAAGTAAAGTAATTAATTTACTTCTTTTGTAAACTGTGTAAGTTAAGGGTCAAGTGACTTAATACGTTTTGGGTCCAGCCACTAGTTTAAGGTGGTCCTTGATGCAGCCGACGATGAATCGACTACCGTCTGATGAAGAATCGAGGACCTAGTTGGTCATAAATTTTGGAGTAGAATTTCCAACTAACATCTCTTGAGATTTGATCAAGAAAGTGAAACGTTGTTTGTCTGTAGCTTTATCCACTAACTTCTCATAGTTTCAAGCAATAAAAGATCTTTAATCCCATTTTGTTTGTGATTCTACAAACAAAATAGATAGGACAAGCTAGGGAGTTTTAAAGTAGTAGTAGGACTTCTCTATGTTCTATATTCTCATTATAATATTATTTATTTTGAATTAAATTTTTTATAAATTAATTCTTAATTTTATAGTTCTAAACGCACGTAGAAATGAAAACTAAATTTATGTACAATATAAATTTACTATTCCATGCAGTATGTCACTATAAGTAGGACAAGCTATGAAGTTTTAAAGTAGTAGAATGACTTCCTTATGCTCTATATTCTGAGTATAATATTGTCTATTTTAAATTAAATTTTTATAGATTTATTTTTAGATTTACAGTCGAGTTTTGAAGTAGTAGTATAACTTCTGTCTACTCTAAATTCTGAGTACATTATTGTTCACTTTAAATTAAATTTCTCACAGATTTATTTTTAGATTTATAGATCAAAATGTATTGTATTGAGTAGAGATGAGAACTTCATTTATAAACAACATAAATTTATTCTTCCAAGCAGTATTGTCGTCATTATATTCACACTCACTATAAGCAGGGAAACTCAAGATCTCTATTTCTTGGCCTGTGTATTTAGGATATTCGAACGAAACCCTAAGCATACACATGGGAATAAATAATTAGGGTTTCAAAAGATGGGCTAGGTAGTCAAAGGGCGTGCAATATATGAACGAGATTCGGCGACAATAACATAAAGTAACGAAGAAAGGACGGCTAAGTTGGAGAAAATTCAACGTCTTTTTGGATCTTTTGACGTTCATTTATTGGATGGGTTCATACGTATCTTTCAACCCACATATGATTTAGGTTTTCAATGCAAAACATGACAAAAACGTCTCTGAAAACCCAGAATCTCTGCATAAAGGGCCAGAAATAAGAGCCATCGCGACACTTGTCGACTGTCGTGGACTCGAAGTCAGCGAAACACTCGATGAGCCAAGATATCTCTCGAAGCTATCTTTTGATTTGACTCTACGAGCCGCCCACATGGCTCGAACGTCAAGATACGTTGAAAGGTTTGAAATTGTTAAGATGGGCATCAATAATTTATTACAGTAATTCAGTGGTTGCATCTTGGATCTGTTCCGTGACAAGTTTAATGCAGGTTTCACGAGTCGTAATTCTTCTCCACTTAGCATACAATATTAATTTAGCTCAAATGAGAAACCCTGAATATATCATTTAAAATTTCTTTTTTTTAATTATGCATGTCTCGGCATGAAATCCTCGCCCAAAACCGGCCAAAAAGGTTTAGGGTTTAGGTCCGAGAGTTATCGAGAGTCGCCGTTCAAGAACAAGCCCGTGCGGCTCAACTCCCTTAAGGAGCTTAGTAGCTCAGTTCGATAAGGATCAAACACCTAGCTGACTCGATTTCTCTTTGAAGGCTTTTGCTTCCAACTTTTCCCTGGAATACAACAGTATTGCTCTATATTGGATGACAATCTTACTAGTTTTGAGTCATCTTAGATAGTCCTTATGTTATATGAATGATTAAATATTTTTAAGGGTAAAAGAACCTGAACCCTAAATTCCAAGTAATAGACAAATCAAACTCTCAATTTCAAAAAAGACAAATTAAACCCTTGAGGATAATTGCTTAATGGCTCAGTCGTCCGCTTTGGATGACCGCTAAATGGTTGAGCGGTGTTAGAGATGGCAAACGAGCCGAGCCGAGCCGGCCGAGCTTGAAAAATTTTAGCTCGTCGAGCCTGTCGAGCCTAACGAACCGAGCCTAACGAGCTTTTTTTTAAAAAATTTCAACTCGAGCCGGCTCACGAGCCACGAGCCTAACGAGCCGAGCCTAACGAGCCTGCCGAGCCTAACGAGCCTTAACGAGCCGAGCCTAACGAGCCAAATATAACTAAATAAATTTATCTCACATCAATAATTATAATTTATTTACAATATTACATAGTTGAAATTAATTTTTAATAAACGTTGAATATTGCAATATAAAAATTACATGTCGCTAAAAATAATAATTTCTACATGTATACAATTTATTTTATTTTTGACATTTGCATCACTACATATTAGATACATCCCAACTAGATTGGCACCCATCTAATTGTCAATCATGTGCAAATGACAAAAAAATAATACAAGAAGACGAAAAAAATATCAAAATAAAAATTACATTTTCAAGTTTAAATAAATATTTAGTCTTCGACATCCAAATTTTGGAATTCTTCTAATATGTCATCCGCCCGTTGTTGATCTCTCGTGACGGCGTCGTTCCAATCCTTCATACAAATGAGTGCCTCCACAATATCCGGTGCAAGTCTTCCTCGTCGATCATCGTACACACGTCCACCTGCACTAAAAGCAGACTCCGATGCTACGGTAGAGACCGGAGGGGTAAGTAGATCTCGTGCCAATCTAGAAAGAATAGGATATGAAGTGGAGTTGCCTCTCCACCAAGCCAAAATATCAAAATTCTCGTCTCGAGAAATTTTATATCGAGTATCAATATAAATATTTAGTTCATTTCTTTGTGTACTACAAGAATAAACATCGCTATCTATTTCATCTAAAATGTCATTTAATAAATCTTGTGAAGGTCCAACACCTCCACTAATAGAACTAGAAATACTACGTGAAGACGGAGTAAAATGAGTAACATTAGAAAATTTAAGTTCATAAGAAGAATATAAACAAGCAATATCATTTTGTAATGTAGTAATATTAATTTTCGAAGTAATACCTAAATGAGAACAAATTTTATCAATAATTAAACACGCTCCTTTTATTTTAAATCGAGGGTCCATTACACATGCAAATGAGAAAATAGTAGGTATGTCAAGCCAATATTTTTTAAATTTTGTCTCCATTTTGTCAAGTATGTCACAAAATTCATTAATTTGTCTATATTTTGTAAAAGTACTCGTCAATTTTAAAAACATGGGAAGAATCAAATGAGTGGTGGGATAATAAATTCCCGAACATTCATTTGTAGCCTCATAAAATGGTTTTAGAAAATCAAGAAATAAATTAGCAATGTCACAACTAGTATGATCTAGAGAAATACATTTTGATTTTTCACTAATAAAACCACAAATAACTAACCAATATGGCTTAGCATTTTCTAACATGAGATAAGTTGAATTCCACCTAGTATCTATATCAGTTTTTAATTTTCGTGGTTTAAGTTGAGCAATTTTACAAAATTCTTTGTATTCTTGTTGTCGAGTGTTAGATGATATAATATAAGAAATTGCAGATCTAATTGAATCTAAATGCGGAGAAATAAATGACATGCCATCTTTAACAATTAAATTTAGAATATGACAGACGCAACGCATGTGAAAAAGAGAATTATGAGAAGTATCTAATTGAAATAATTTTTTAAATTGATAAATAGCAACATCATTAGCAGAAGCGTTATCGAGAGTTAAACTAAAAATTCTATCTCTAATATTATATTCTTGCAAAATTCCAACAATATATCTATAAATAGTTACTCCACTATGAGGATATTCACAACTACGAAATCCTAATATTCTTTTATTTAATTGTCACTTCTCATCAATAAAATGAGAAGTTACCACGATATATCCTAATGCGTTAGGCGCACTCCATAAATCAGAAGTGATAGAAATAGACATACACGGTGCATTTAAAAAAAATGATATTAATTCATTTTTCATATTACTATACATTTTAATAATATCATTTCTAGTTGTATTTCTAGGCACTCGTTTAAAACTAGGATTAACGTATTCTTTCATAAAATTTTCAAATAATTCGCTATCAAACATAGATAAAGGTGTTTCAGATTGTGATACATATTTTGCTATTCCTTCTCTTAATCTATTATGTGAATAAATAAAAGTGCCACTACCACTAGCATTCAAGAGAGTTTGTGTAGCATCTTTTTTTTGCTCGTTTGCGTGACAATTTTTATAATGTCTACCAATAGTACTAGTAGAACTACCAGACTCGTATGCATAATTTTTAATACAATATTTGCATTGTGCTCTATTTTCTATTTTTCCACCAACACTAATATCCTTTAATTCAAAATGATTCCATACATTCGACGATTTATTTCTTTTTTTTCTTGGTGAAGAAGTGGATGCTTGTGCGGATGATTGACCAAATGAAAATACGTGATTATCTCCCCTAACTTCTTGAACATCATCATCACTAAATGTGTCGAGTATAGAATTACGTGGATCCATAATTAAAAAAATTAACTATTGTCAATAATAAAATAAAAATTTACCCCACGGCTCACACCAATTACTCAACAACGGCTTGTAAGTGTTATCAATTTGTGATCCCTTTCACGTATACAAATCCTACAAAAAATATACCATATATTAAAATCAAAACACCTTACACTAAAATCAAAATAATAAAAAAAATTATACAAATACAATATAAAAATACCTTGTTGAGAGATTGAGAGATTGAGAGAAAATTGTAGATTGGGGTAATTGAAGAATATAGAAATTGAGAATTGAAAATTGATTAATGAATTGAGATTTGAAGAATATGAAAATCTGAATGAAAAATTGATATATATAACCTTCGTATTTATAGATTTCCAAACGTAGAGAGAGAAGGGGAGGGAGAATTGGGAAAATTTGGGGAGGGGGGAGCCGGGGAGGGGATAAATCAGGCAACGGTCTGATGAGCGTTGCCTGAAGAACGTTGGCAACGGTCTGATGACCGTTGCCAGAAGCACGTTGGCAACGGTCGACAGGGAAGACGACAAGGAGAGATCTTGTTGTTGCTGCTGCGGCTGCGGAGAAAACGACGGCGGCTGAGACGGCTGAGAGGGGCGACAGACGGAAAGGGGAAGAAGACGACGGCAGTCTGCCGGCACAGACAACCGGCGAGCTACGGCGATCTTCTCTGTCATCAGACCGTTGGAACAGAAATCTCGCTCCGACGGCGAGCTACATAAATCTCCCTCCGACGAGCTACAGAAATCTCCCTCCGACGGCGAGCTACAGAAATCTCCCTCCGAAAGCACTCCACAAGATCTACGTGATCAATACCTGCGCTGGAACAGACAATCGGCGAGCTACGGCGAGCTACGGCGATCTGGTTCCCAGATCGAGAACCAGAGGAAGACGACGAACTGCAGGCGAAGACGACGAACTGCCGGCGAAGACGACGAGCTTCCAAAGACGACGAGCTGCCGGGCTGCTCGGCCGAAGACGACGAGCTACAGCGATCTTCTCTGGCGTTCTGGCAACCGAAGACGGCGAGCTCTGGCGAAGAAGACGACTAGCTTCGTGAGCGGGCTGGCGGGCTGCTGGCAGGCTGGCTCACCAGGCTCACGAGCCAGGCTCGGCTTAGCCCGCCTTACACGAGCAGGCCTGGCCCGCTCGTGAACAGTAACGGTCCGAGCTGGGCTCGGACAGTCAATAGTGCGGGCCAAATAGGCGGCTGGAGGGCCGGCCCGCTCGTTTGCCACCTCTAAGCGGTGTACTCAACATTGAACAAAGGACAACTTAGTCGCTAAGCTTCGAAGCAGCATATAGCTTAAATTTATATTTTTTAATTAATTATTTTTTGATTTGTTTGAGCAGCTAGCATCAGAATGACTTGAAATTGTTATTATATATTTATTATACTTAAAGATAATATTCTACTAAATTTGTGAAATTTCAAAATTTGTAACTCCTAATGTTGACCAAAATTTAAAATTGACAAACAAAAAGTTATAAAAAAATTTGACAACTAGGTGTTTAAATGTATTTCGATAAGACTAAAAGTGACGCCAGTAAAAATATGTATTCGAATGGACGAAGCTTACTGGATTTTAATCTTACGAGAGAAATGAGAAAAGTAAAAGAGGTTTTTTGGACCTGAAATTCAAAAAATTCATAGGGATTTCCCGTCGCGTAGATTTCGAAGAACTAGATGAAAAACAAATTTGTCCAAATCATATTACCGAGCAAAAAGATACGACTTTTTGAAGTTTTACCATTAAAGCTACAATATTTGAAACGCGGAATCCGATTCGATGAACACCGAATTAAAAAACAAACGACCTCCAACATTGTTTATGTCTTTTATACATTTTATTTTAGATTCACTCATGATTGATCACTTTTTTTTCACAGATCATTTTGAAGTTTTAACATCAAAATAGTTTATCTTGAAATATTTAGAATTATTATTAAAGTACAAATGTTTAATGAATTATTTCGTTTTCAGATTAAAAACTTAACAGTCAAATTGTTGAAAATTTACGAAATATTTCATTATATTCTCTTACAATGTTACGAATGTGACACTAATATTTCAAGTCACCCGATAATATTTGTCTAAAAAAATTTTAAAAAAAATCAATTAATGTTTAAAGGTCGTCCCTTGAGTCTGGCTCTTTGACACAAAGCTTTTGACATTTGATGCGATATTCATATTTTATTTTTTCTATAGCACGCGTGATTATCTTCATTTGTTTGGGTAACTATACACTTCTAATTCGTTAGTTATTTAACACTTGCCATGATTCGTTAGTTATTCGTTATTTTTAACACTTTGTTCCCAAGTTCCTCTTGTATAAGTGGTTTGTGACCTAATTCTACTTGCCTTTATATATCCAATCAAAGCTTTTTGCGACTACTCGAATGCAAAATCTATCGAGTCCTCACTCAAGTCACTAACTTGGCAATGATTCTATATAGGAATACTCTATTTCGAAGGAAAATGGCTCCACGAGAAAGAGAAAAAGAGGGATTTTCGCAAGCATTCGGAGGATGAAATCCTCTCGAATGGATAAGTCGAGTATGCACATCTATCTCGATAAATCTTGATTTCTTTCCCTCGACCTTGATTTTGAGTAAAGAGAGTGCGAGAATAATCTTATGTTAAAAAGTAATAGAATAGATGCATAAGCTAATTACACTTATTTTAATAATTTAATTTAACTCACTTAATGACACTAGTGGAAGCTCACCTAAGCAACTAAAGTATGACATTAAATGCTAATAAAGAAATCAAAGATGGCTATGGTATCACTTTCACATTTCAAATAATTTTACTAGCATTTGGATTATGTTTAAGGGTTTTTCTTTGTTTCGTTAGACTCCCTACATTGGACCAAGCATGGCCAAAACCGCCCAAGATTTGACTTTTGTTCACTACTATGTCACTATTTTTTGTACCCAAAAAGCAAAATCTCTCGCTCACAGGGTCCTCACACCCCAGCCCGACAGTTTGTGAGGGGATTAAATCATGGTGACTCAGCGGCCCAGAGATAAGGGACCTTTACTTGATATCCCAAAGAGCTACCCCAACATTGGGAGTAACAACTCCCACACTAGGACAGCGCAAACTTCGAACCTAAGCTCTTGTACCCAATCTACCATCTCTGAACCAACTGAGCTATGCCCGTGCAGGCACTATGACATTACTTTTGTTTCTAAATTTTATTGTTCACTAGTCGGACCGATTTAAATTTGTGTTTCACTAGCTGGTTCTCGGGTTCAAGGAAAAAAACATGAAATCGGTCCAACCCGTGGATCAAAATTTTGACAAAAAAATCCGACTTAAAATAGAGAAAAACCTATTAAAAATCAACCCTAGCACAAAAAACAGCTCAAATCACATGTGCTGGTCGAAAACACACCAAACTCAGCCTGACTTGTGCGCGCCCATAGGTACAGCTATGGGCGAAGGTCTAATCCATGGACCTCGAGCCATGGGGACATCTTTTGAATCGACCATCAACCCTTCGCTAGGTTGTTATGAGGCTAAGTTCATCGAATACAAGCAAGATACTAATTTCAAAATACCTATGATTGACTTTTGTTAAATACTATATCTACATTGGGTACAACAACTAATGTGCGAAGGTCTAATTTATGGACCTCGAGCTCTCGAGACTTCTTTCAAATCGACCATCGAACTTCTATTATGATCTTAGTGAGTTTGAGGCTAAGTTGGTTGAATACAACTTAAAATACTAATGATTCAGATATATGTTTATTAGCAATGGAATGCAATTCAACTCCATTGATCAACCTTTTGAGTAAGGAAAAAAAAATCTGAACTTTGAATAAATTAATTGAAAAAATTATGAATTTTAAAAATAAAAAAAAAACTATAGCAGAGCTTCGGCGTCAGTGCACCCCTCCCATCCCCGCAACCCACTCTCAAGCATCTCCCCTTGCCCGCACGGGCATAGCTCAGTCGGTTCAGAGATGATAGAGTTGGTAACAAGTGTCAAAGTTCGAATCCTAGCAATCACAATGTGAGAGTTGTTACCTCCAATGTGGGGTAGCTCCTTGTGGACGCAGGTAAATGCCTCACATCTCTAGTCTATTGAGTCATCGTGACTTACCCTTCTACAAACTGTCGGGCCTGGGTGTAGAGGCCTTGAGGGCGAGAGATTTCGCCTTTTGGTAACAAGTGATTCACCCATCGCTGACATGTCAGCATGGGTGTTTTTTTAATTTTTTTAAATTATCTTTTTAAAATCTACTAATTTTTTTAGCATTTATATAATCGAAATAACTTAAAATTTTTATTATATATTTACACTATAGTAAGAAGATATCTAGAAAGTGTCCTAAATTTTGAAAGATTACACAATTTATTACAATCTTTTATTATCGAAATTAAAATAATTAATTAAAAATACATATATCATTCAAAATTTTTATTAATACGTATTTATTTCTATATTTTATTTTATCAATGAAAAACACATAATCGTTGTTGATTTTTATTAATACGTACAATTTTTATGTACGTGGTATATAGTTGTTGATTTTCTGTGTGAAAAAATATATTTATAATAAATTGACTATTAAGTAAATTCTTATATATTAATAATTCTAGAAATTTATTAATTTAATTTTTGTCTTAAAAATTTAAAGACAAATCAGACAAATCCAGATCACTTCGCGAAACCAACCGGAGACCTCATCGACGCCTGAACGTGTCGGAATTTTTCGCCGGAGATAACTTTACATCCGTAGTAACGTTCCGCATAATCGTATTCGTCATTTCACTACTCCAGCGCTCGAGCTTTATCTGCTGCTTGTGTTCGAGCCATCAAGGGCTAGAAAGGAAGGGTTGAATTTCGCTTCTGTGCCTTCCGAAAACCTTTGAGACATAATGTCCGCCAGAAAACAGAGTGAATCTCAGTCGGACGACGGCGGCTCTGCTTCAAAGCCACCGAGACTCAAAATCTCCAAGTCTAATGACGGAGGTGACAGTAAGGTAAAATACTTTGCTCATTAATGCGATTGTTTTCGATTTGGAATCTCTGCCCTAATGGTTTCGTCTAATTGATCTCGCTAGATTGCAAACAACAGGCTCAAAGACATGGAGCTTTGTGTTCCAATAGTGTATGGTACCATAGCGTTTTATCTTGGTCGAAAGGCGAGTGAGTAAGTGTTATCTGTAATAGATTTCTTTCTTTTCTTTTCTTTTCATGACCATGATTAATGTTTATTGCTTTTGTATTCTAAAGGTCTCAATCACATAAGTGGACTGTCTACGTTCGCAGTGCAACAAATGAAAATCTGGGAGTGATAGTAAAACGGGCCGTATTTCAATTGCATCCTAGTTTTAATAATCCGACAAGAGTGATTGAATCACCTCCTTTTGAGGTGTCGGAATGCGGTTGGGGTGAATTCGAGATTGCTATCACCCTTTATTTTCACAGTGATATATGTGATAAGCAGTTAGACTTGTGAGTTTTTTTTTTTTGTTTCTTGGCTTTTTGTCTCAGTTTTTGTTGTGCACATGCAATAACAAATTAACGAGTTCTATTACTTTCTAGGTTTCATCATTTGAAGTTGTATCCGGAAGATGAATCTGGTCCACAGTCTACAAAGAAGCCTGTCGTCATAGAATCTTACAATGAAATTGTTTTTCCTGATCCCTTAGAAAGCTTTGTTGCTCGTGTGCAGAATCACCCAGCTGTGGTAGTTCCTCGGCTTCTCGCCGGTTTTAATTTGCCTAATCCTGGTAAAGCGTAGGTTTGTTCTTTTTTAGTCCCGTCTCACTACCGCTTCTGAAAGCCATTTTTCTATGGATTGCTTCAGTTCCCCAGTACAATGTGAGCGAGCAAGAGAGAGGTGATACTAAAGATCATTCTCTGGCCCTGTGGTTCTTGAATTTCTCAGAGGCAGATGAGCTCTTGAAGCTTGCAGCAGCTCGTCAGCAGGTAGGACAGTTTCTTCTCTTTTTTGCTTCTCTTACCTTTTGTTTGTAATGTATTTTTCTTTCAGAGGTTAGTTACTAAAATCTAGGAACAGGTTAGGTGTATATGCTGTTTAATGCTGAAAAAGTAAGGCACTATAATGCAACATGTACNTTTGCTAGTGTCACGGATATGTCGGTTTTTGTTATACAAATTAACTCTTTAGTAGATGTTCCGAATCACACATTCTGCAAGCTTATTGTAGTCAGTGGGAACAGGAAAGCACCCTTTTATGGGTAAATTTTCTTTCAATATTAAATTTTTCTTGTTCTATGTTCATGTTTTTTATTTACTTTGAATTGATCATTGTGTGTCAAAACTTATTCCTTCTTTCTTATGCCAGTGAAGTTGGATGTAGTACCTGTGATGCCTTTGATGACTACAAATGAAATCAAGATGGTGATTTAGGCCACATATTTTTTCAGACTGGAAATGATTGGTTATTTCGTTATGTCACCCACAATTTATGTAATGCAGACATTCCATGGAGTTTCTGATGTGCCTCAAGGTGCAATTACACGGTCAAGAGCCAAGACTTTAACTAACAAGCTTGTTCATTTTGCAGTAAAGTATATGGAGCATAATATGGAGACGATAACCTTCAATTATGGACATGGAGCTTCCTAAGCATGTACTACATTGAGACTTAGTTAAAAAATTTACTTGAATAAGCCACTCTTGAAGAAGCAACCCAAGAAGTTGAATAATAAAGATATGTCTTTAATTAGCATGTTATATTAATATTATGTAATGTTTCATTTGCTGGAGTCATAATAAGATTGCAATGTTTCTAAAAGATATCATTTTGGTGACTTTTGAAACATTGTAACCCTGCAAAGGTTGTATCTTTTATATCTATTTATAGAGTTGTAACTTTGAAAAGTGTAACTTTGAAGAGTTGTCTCTCTTCAAAGGTTGTCTTTTATATCTATTTACAGAGTTGTAACTTTGAAGAGTTGTCTATCTTCAAGAGTTGTGTCTTTTATATCTATTTACAGAGTTATAACTTTGAAGAGCTGTCTCTCTTCAAATGTTGTATTTTTTCTTTAGAGTAACGAATTAATGTCTTTAGGAGTCTATATATAAAAGTCATTTCAATCTGTAACAGGATTATTGAGTGTGATTTTCACATATTATTCAATCAGTCAAGTGCATCAACCATTAATTGTTTATTTCGATCGGTGAGTCATATCTGAGGATATTCATCATTTTGTGTTCCTGCAGCAAATCTTGGTGAGTCATATCCAAGAGTTGTTATTTCATTTCGTATTTTCAACTTCATCTTTGTTTTATTCATCATTTTCATCTTTAATTTTGTGCTCCAAGTAACACAAATCACTTAGTCAACAAGACCGAGTGATATTTCAATTTTTTCACACACATTCTTTGGCTTTCACGAAGTCAAGGCGTGTCAGTTTCTTTACTGACATGAGTGTTATGTCTGAAGGATCGAGAATTCTTGAGGTGGTTTACAATATGATTTTTTCCTGGTTCAAATTTCCAGGTCTCATGCTTATTATAAAAAATGTAATATTTTCTGTATTTGATCTATTTTCTTCTCTGATACTGTACACAATTGTATTTTTCAGGTTATCCCGCCAATACGGGATACATTTCTAGCATTATTGCTGAAGATATTGATGGAAATATTTGTTTAAATACATATATTGAAAGATGCTCTTTAGAAGTCGTTTGCTTGAGTTAATTCACTATGAACGGGTTCTTTGCTTACTCCTAATATTTGTTTGTGAAAGTAGTTGTCATCATTCTTTTGGAATTCATAGTTTAGATCTGAACATGAATCTGTTTAGAATGAAACCATTATCATGTTTTCCATGCAAGAGGAAGTACTTTCCATTCGACTCTTGATGTGACAATTTGTGGCAGTTCTGGGAGATCGATTGATTTACCCGGAAAAGGTGCAATTCAGTAAAACTTTAAAGCACTATATATGTGGTTTATATTTGGCGTTAGAGCTTTATCACCTGGCAGGTTATTATCAAGAACAAGTCTCCTCTTCTGTGTAAAATTTGGATTTTAGCTTAAAATTCAAATTCCAAACTGATTTGTTTGATGTTTCTACTTGGTTACAGGAAGAAGGCAACATTATATAATCCAAGATTTCAATTAGTTCTTAGAACTCAACTTGTTCTCCAAAAGCTAAAAATCCTTCTTGCAAAAACTTGCAGGGATTGGCTGAACCCTCTACAGGTACGACTCACAAACTGGCTCCAATTTTGTAAATAGTATACTTCAATAAATGACATTTTTGTTGTCATAAAATTCTTAGTTTGGGGATCCAAGTTTAAGCGTTTGCTTGATATGAAATTAGAAGTTATCCTTTGGAATAAGCTACTGTTTTGTCCTAAATGTGCACATACCCATTTTACCTGATCATATAAAAACACATTTATTGACCCCCTAAGTTCATGATGAAGTAGTTTGCTTGTTCCTGGCCACAACTTAATCAAAATGCTGCTGTTGATGTTATTTGGTACACGATTTGTCTATTGGTGACGGCTTATATGTTTTGTGATTTGAAATTTCAAAATCATATACATTTTGGCTGCTGCTTTTCAGGTAAAGCTGTGAGGGAGACAGGTACAGAGTGGCACAAATACCTTATTTGATTGTGTATTCCTCCAACCCAAGGATTTATCATTCTAGAGAGAGGAATGTAAGTGCATTTGTCCAACCTTTGGCTGAACCATTTTAGAGATAGAAAGATACTTCATGTTGTTCTAGAGGAATGCAACAAGGTAGAGGAAGCCCCACTTGGGTTGACGTTAGGAAGACCATTCCACTGCCCCCACCTCTCGCATGATCACCCTTCTTCTATTTGTCTCTCTTCTTCCTTAAATACTTCTCCACCTCTCTCACTCTCTCTCTACCTACCATCTTCTCTCCTATGGGTATCAGAAAACCAAAAAGACCATCCCATTCAGCATCACTAAAGGAGATGCTCAAAGGGCGCTCGAGCTTTGGAAAGAAACACGGCCATGGTGAAGAAAGGCTTCCGAATGACGTCCCGAGAGGGCATTTTGCCGTGTATGTGGGTGACACCCGAAGCAGATACATCATTCCGATTTCATATTTAGCTCATCCAGTGTTCCAGAGTTTACTTCAAAGAGCAGAGGAAGAGTTCGGCTTCAACCACGACACTGGTCTCACACTTCCTTGTGACGAAGAAGCTTTTCTCTCACTGAAATCCTTGATCGGATGAGAAGAAGAGCATTGGTAGTGATAATCTTCATCAATGGGAGGTTCTGAGTTCTAACCAGAATATCTACAGCAGTCTTATGTTTCACATTCTTCTCCATCACTACTTAGGGCAACTTAGTTTTGGAGCCACCTGTAACTGGTTAGTTTGACCGGTTTCAGCCTCGAAAATTCGGAAGAGCTGCCATGAAATTCAACTGCTTCATATGACAAATTCTTTTATATCGGCTCGCCGCAACTTTTATCTTACAACATAGATAGAGAGGGAGGAACATTCTTTGTAAATATCTAGGAATGGCAAGATTCAGTTCTGTCTGGTTTTAAATTCAAATCATACTGAACCTTTTGGTTCTAAAAGCATGGAATCGAACTAGAAGTAATCTATACGATCAAACTCTCTCACAATTAGTAGAAGACATAAGAACAAAGCTTGTCCTGCAGAAGATTTGTAAATACGATTTCTGTTTTTTGTTATTTCATGAAATGAGAGAATCTCTTGCAATGATTCTAAGATTCAAATATAAATTTATGATGCCTATGATCGACAAAGTAGTTAAATTGATTGAAAGATTCTCGGCCCTGTCGCGGATTTGAGTTGATGACAAACATCGACCCATTTGTTGCATCGTTGCGCACTTCACCGTAACATGGTTTATAAATATTTGATTATACGGGTGGCTGATACAACTTTAGAAACGTGACAAAATTCAAATAACTTTAGAAAAGGGTTGTTGTACTACATTGACTTTCATTTTCAAGTTTGAGAATTGTCATTGACAAAACGCATTTGTCCACTCTCACTTGGTCCACCCCATGGAAGCTAAGCAGCCTCTTTCTCTCTCTCACTATTATCTTGTATATTATATGAATGCATTCAAGCTTTTGCAATTTCAGATGACCAAAGGCATAAAAGAACAAAAATGGGAGTCGTAGAGTTTCGAGATTGTTGATTATATCTCAACCCTTTTATCGTCATCGGCCTAATCTTGGCACGAGAGAAAGAAACTAATGACGAATCCCGGGATTTCGAAAGAAGACCAAGTTCATCGATAAGAAGAGTACAATGAATCAACCAAGGACCCATTCTTTCAAATCAATCAGTTTTTGTCCATAATCATGTGGATTACCTTCCAATCCGATAATCTCAATAATTCGATTTGCCTTACACATCGTGCAACTAAAAGTAACCATAACACGTCAGAAGAAACGACAACAAAATAGACAATAACAAAAGTTTACACGCTCAACTATATGTTTTGGGAAATAATTGTCATGACATAATGACATTGGTCTCAAAATGTGTTATACTACAAACCTCGGACAGCAACAATGATGTGTATCCAAAAAATTGTATAATCACTTATTGGGCATGAATAGAGCTTTCTTTTGACATAGTATGCCAAAAATTAGAACAATAGTGTACTAAACCAACAATAGGGTAACGCTACAAGGGAGTTGGGTATTAGATTTTGGGGTCGGGGAGGCTTATTAGGCTTGGAGTTTTAGCAACCTATAGGCCCTGCCAGCACGGATGCCAGCCCATGAGGTTGGGCCCCTTGCTTTAATGGGCTGCACAACCTTAAGGGTCGACAATAATGGACATGGATCGTGATTCGCACGAAAACTGCCTGTTTTGCGCTAGTCTCGGGAATCAAGTGCACGTGCCAACCGCAAAAGCCTCTCGTGTAAACCCGAGCTTGTATACAAGAATAAAGAAAAATTGCTAACTAAGGTTGAGTTAGTTATTATAGGAAGGGAGAATAGGTTAAGAGGGCATCACAAATATTTGATCATCCACACATTTTGAGTATAAATACGGGCAAAAAGCCGCTTCTTATCTTTCCCTTCCTGCTCCGCTGCTTCTCCAAGCTGCAAAGATTGAGTCCGATCGGAAGCGGAAGAAATCGGCCCCCTCGATCTCATCCACAGATCGAACTCACAAGGACAAGGATCACAAGAAGAAGTCTAGAATGGCGTCCTCTGCGACTGACTCTCAGGTTAGGGCATCGCACATCCTGATTAAGCACCAGGGTTCCAGGCGTCCAGCTTCTTGGAAAGATACTGATGGCCGAGTTATCAAAAATACTACCAAAGAGAGCGCCGCCTCTCAGCTCAAACTCATTCGGGACGATATATTATCCGGAAATGCCAAGTTTGATGATGTCGCTTCTCGTCTTTCCGACTGCAGCTCCGCCAAACGCGGCGGCGATCTTGGTTTGTTTGATTCTCTCTCATTTAAGTACAATGAAATTTAGATGTCTGCGCTTAGTGACAACGATAGATTCTTGTTACAGTTTAGTCTTATTTTGGTATTTGGTTCCTTATTCAACATTTCTTTTTCTCTGAAACTAAGTATTTTGTTGCTTCTTCAACTTTTCTTTTTCTCTGTAACTAATTTGATTCTGGATTATTATGCAAATACGGAACAATCTCTTACCCTTACCTTGTCAACCTTGATTGAATACTCACACTGAGAATGAGAACAATGATAAATGATTGATTCGCATTGAGTGTCATTGGATCCACTAGCGAATTTTGCATGTATTAGAAATAATATTAAGAGTAAGTGATGGTAGTTGACTGGCCAAATTGTTTGCACCTCGGGAAAAAGCTTGGGAAAGCAACGCAGATGAAGTTAAATCGAACATGAGATCTACTCTATAGGCCTTCAATTTCCTATGAGCCCTTGACATGTTCTTTTCGAGATCTGATACTGTAGCTCTTAAGATCAGATGTAATGGTCACAGTATTTCTTGTCTGATGCAAGTGGGGAGGTTAGGAAGTTATTTGATTTTTTATGGTTTTCATTTAAAGATTATACTCGGTTGGGTACTATTATTTTCACAAGTTATTGTGACGGGATTCCATTGTCCATGGAAGTTCTTAAATTTCCTGGGTAGCTATGTATTTTTGCTAGTTCGTCATGGTAATGTGTTTGTGTATATGCAATTGACATGTTTCGAACTAATTCCATCTGCAGATTTACTTCCTAAATAGCAGTTCCTTAAACTTTGCTGCTAGGAAAGAACTGGAAAAGTAGACAATTATGCTAAAGTGCTTAATCTAAAATGAAATATTGGCTACATAACTATGGATTTAAAGCAGCTGCACTTGGAAATATAGTAATAAAATAAAACGTTGGTGATTTGGTAGTCTCACTTTCCTTTTGTATCTATGTCCAAACACAGGTAATATCGATTAGCAAATTCTGTGTTTGAAACCTTTTGTTGGTCTTCTTTTATTTATTTAGTGTGTAGATGATAATTTGTGCTTTTTTGAGATTAACACAATGTGTTATGTGTAATCCTAATTATTGCAATAAGTATCTAGTTCTTAGCAAAATATTCATATCATCATGTGTTGCAGGACGATTTGGACGCGGGCAGATGCAGAAACCTTTTGAAGAAGCGACATACGGGCTTAAAGTTGGTGAGATAAGTGACATCGTGGATACGGATAGCGGTCTTCACATTATTCTAAGAACAGGTTGATTCTTATCCCAGACTTTGATCGATTCAAAGTATTGATTTTAGTGTACTGGATATTGAAATGGGTTCCCCATTAACAGTCGCATTTGGAGTTTATTGAACTGTTCTTGGATCAATCTAACTCTATAGCAGTTATGTTTTCGAATTGAATAAAGTTTTGCAACAATAATCTCTTTCACCTTTTCTTCGCGATTATATATTATAGACCAAAGATATGCTGATCTTGTTTATTTTCTCGTTTTCTTTTTTCAATAATTCTTGTAAATATGCATCAATCAGAGTTCAATGGTAGGCAGAAGCATGCGATGTCGATTCATATTTCTCAAAATTTGAATGAATGAGACATTGTTAGGTATCGTAATCCTTTAAAGTGGAAGTTTCGGAAGTATTGGATATCGAAAAATACCCATTTCTCGATGCCATTGAACTCAAATTGAACATACTGCAAATGGGACATCATTAATTACATGAAAATCAAAGATTGAAAACCGAAATTAAGTTTCAATCGTTGAATTTGGTAAAACTCAATCTTGAACAAGGAATTATGAACACAAACGATTAGGGGGTCAGCTTAACCAAGCTTCACGTCAAAATTTTTCTCGACACTGGCTGCAGTGAAGAGTTTGAGAGGCGGGCAAAGAGAATCCAACCCCTCGGCATCAATTCTTTTGCACAAAGCATCGCAATTACTAACGACCTCCGTCAATCTCCCTTTCAGCTCCCCGAGTTCGACTTGAAGAGCATGAACTGAATGAACAATCATTAAGAAACTCACTTTCCCGATATAACAAAAGAAGAGAGAGAGAGAGAACTTCTATTAGTTGTCACCTTCATATAGATGTTGTGAGGTCGTTTTCATGGCCGAGACCGAGTAGTTAAAGCGTTGGAGAAGTTTCGACGATAGAGCGTCCACCACTTCGATCTTGTTCTCGATCTCTTCCTGTAATTTGTAGCATAATTCAGACATAAACCCAACAAATGCAGCCATCTAAGTTCCTAAAACATACCTGGTTTTTGCTAATTTTCAGAGCTTTCTCTTCCTGCCAAATTCGATACATGGAAAAGAGCTCCATCAGTACCTTCGGATTCACAGTTCCTGAAGCAGAAAATGCAACAAGGATCATCAATTTTTGTATTCGGTACGAAAGCATAGTACCTAAGTTTTAAGACCGCACATCCCATGATTGCGCTCAAGATTTTGTCACCGCTGTCTTCGAATGGGTGGCAATAAGATTGTAACATTGAATTTCTCAGCAAAAAGTGAGCTTACAACATGAAGAGTTTGTGAAAGAATGAATGTAAAAAATTAAATCATCTTCAACTCACAAGCTCAATATTTTGAAATAGTTGGTACTTTATCATGATATTAAAAACTAGAAATCTTAAGTTCGATCCTTGACAAAAACAAAATTCCAACTCAAAAATATCCAAGTTTAATGATAAAAAAAGACCGACATATAAGGCGAGATGGTAAGAGAGTGATATGAATAATTAAATTATTTTCAACTCACATACTCAAATTTTTGACATAGTTAGTAATTTTTCAGTATATAAGCCACTCTCCCAAACTATGGTCGTGTTTGAGCAAAGAAGAAACAGAATGTAAAAGGCCCAGAGGAATTACAGAACCATGTTTACTAAACCAGTTGAAATTTGTTTATACCTACTTTAAACTCAGACAATATGCCTTCCATGGATCAATGACGATCCAAAAACAATTTTAGCAATAAACGACCATTGAATTCACCCCATGTTTTCTATTTCAATCCCTCTATGTAAAATTTGGCACAAGCAAATCTCAGACAACATGGACAAACAAGATAAGTCACAGGGTAAGAAACAGACCTGTGGCCGTGGACGACGAAGGCTTCCTCACTAAGATGTCGGACAGACTACCCTCGGTAGGGGGCGAGGTTAATATTGGCGTAGTCTACAAATATAGGAAGCCAACCAAACTTGTCATTTGAAATCCCAAATTATGAAACAAAAATTAGAGAAAATCAGATGGCTAATAAGCTCAGTTAGACACTGACAATTTCCAGGGATTTGAGTATCTCTAAAATGGGATCTACGGCATCTTGTCGCTCAGAAACGGTGGTGATCTGATCAGCCAATCTCTTCATGGAAAAAACAGACAAAATTCGACGAACAGACGATATTAAGCACAAAATTTCAAAGAACTGTAAAACAAAGAGAAAAGGGGTGAAACTGAGAGTTACCGGTGAGTTAGAGATTATGGATTCTGAGGCACCCATAGCTCGTACGCAGAATCAAAGATTAGAAAGCCGGCGAGAGAGTTTGACCATCTTCTTCCAAGTGATTGACCGAAAACTGACGAAATGACCAAGATCGAGAGAACCCAATTCCTTTTATGCTTCGGTTTCGCAATGGTAACGAAAGAAACCTCGCACTGAAACTATATTCCGATGAATTTAGGAAGCTCGTATCGCAGCTGGGCAGGGAGATTCCAATCGTGGAGCTTGGGTCATGGGTGGCGGAAATGACCAAATATGTCATTTCATTCAAGTTGTGCTATTTTTGTAAAACTAGGATAATTGTGCAAATAAACTCCTCCTGAAATCCGCTAATCTAACTCTCGAGAATGGTCGCGACTCGGACGTCGTACGGAGGCACGGACTGCCGTGTGTCCTCATGCCTCCCTTATAATTATTCATCGACTTGCTTTAAGATTCGGATTAGAGGTAGGTAAAATAGGTGTCTGTGCGGGCTAGTCCAATCCAGTTCTATTCTAAAATAGACTTGAAATCTTCACAGTTTTAAATTTTTATAACTGAACCGGTTCATTCTAGTTTTTAATAATATTTTATTTTATATTAATTTTTTTAAAATATAACAATAAAATATATATTTATTATATTTTATTGAATTTTAAGAAATCGATCAAATTTATAATTAATTTTAAAATTTAATTCAGACTTTATTAGGATTTGGGTCAATATCACTCGATTTTAGAATTTTTTTGACTCACGGTTCCGGTTTTTGTTCCAGTTTCATAATTTTCTACTCCTTAAGACCAAAACCGACACATAAATCATGATTTTTCAAAAATTAGAGCAAAGACCGGATTAAAACAAGCGATTTCAGTTCGATTTGTCTATCCTTAAGCAAAATTAAGAGTGAAAATGATCCGGTTTGGTTCGGTTTAATTTGAAATACAATTGAAGTCGGATTGGTGTTGGATAGAAACAAATCTGAAACCACACTGACAACACCCTCAGTTTTTCGGCTAGGTTATTTCAGTTTGGTGTTCGGTTTAAACTTCGAGTGTAAAATAGGTTATTTCATTTTTTCCATGTATTTATATTCCAATCAATTTGAAAACTTCACAATATATTAAAAATACTAGAATAACTTTAATTTCAATATTTTGATAAATCAAATGTATAAAACTAATTTATAGAATCTAATATTCTATCATTATTAGATTCTATAAATTAGTTTGAGAGGTTTAAGGTTAAAAAAGTCTGCCACTTAAAGGTTAAAAAAACATCTGTTACAAACCCATTGAGATTTGGATCATGTAGGAGAAGTTTGAGAGGTCGGATCGGCTTAGGATGGAATTTCGGGACCAATTCGGCAGCCTTCGAGCATGAAAACAATGTCGGACATAGTCGGCCGGTCGAGCGGCTCCAGTGCAGTGCAAAGCAACCCAACTTTGACTCCGAGCAAGAACTCTTCCCACTCTGATGATTCCGGGTCCAATTCAAGCAATCCCGGCTCCAAAAGATTATTAATTCGACCACTCTGCAGCTGTTTCTTCACCCATTTCACTATATCTTCGTCCCCGCCGAACATCACCGGTCTTTTGCCAGTCAACAACTCAAGCAGGGTGACTCCAAAGCTGTATACATCTGATTGCTTGGTGGGTTCTCCGGTTAGCATCAATTCCGGAGAAATGTAACCCACCGTGCAAACTGGGGTGGACGAGGAAGCTTCTGCTGCAGCCGAGATTGTAAAACGATCGAGCCCGAAATCCGACAAATGTGCTTCAAAATCGGCATCGAAAAGCACGTTTTGAGGCTTAACATCACTGTGGATGATAGAGTTTGCATGGAGGAAAGCCAGGCCCCGAGCGCTTCCAAGAGCGACAAGATGCCGCATTGGCCAGTTCAAAACATGTCCATCTTGGTGGGATGCTTCTTGGAGAAGAGTTGCGCGATTTCCATTTGGCATATAATCGTATACGAGAAGTTTCATATCCGGCCCGGTATAGTAGCCACGAAGAACAGTCACATTTGGATGCTTAATTTTACCCAATAATTCAGCTTCTTTTCTGAATTCTGATTCGTTTATCGATCTGTTCAGGAGGCGGCGAATGGAGAGCACCATTCCGTCGTTGTAGCTGGCTTTGAAAACTAAACCATGCCGATTTCGGCTGAGAACATTTTCTTCGTCAAATTGCCTCGTTGCTTCAACCGTGTCAGCAAGAGTGATTTGGTTGTTGAATATTAGAACTTTCGGCCCATCGCTATCTGAGCTTCCGCGACCACTACTTGCTCTGGCACTGGACCTCCCTGAACTCCGTTTTTTCTCGCCCGAAATCCAGTCTTTCAGCCTTTTCCACCACATGAAAAGACTAAATATGTAAAAGGAACAACACACTGAGAGCAATATAGCTCCGCTGGCCGCAACTGCAATAAGCATAATTAGTTTCTTTCTTCTCTCTTTCTCGCATTTCCGATCCAGTGGCTTCCCACACAAATTTGAATTACCAGAAAATAACAACGAATCATCAAATCTGAAACCCAAACGAGCAGGAATCTCGCCTTCGAGATTGTTATTCGAGACATTAAAATTCACCAATCCAGTGATAGAGCTAATATCAGCTGGAATTTCCCCACTTAAGTTGTTTGAAGAGAGGTTTAAGCTTGTGAGGTTCGATAGCTTTGAAATCGAGTTCGGTATGGTGCTCGATAGCTGGTTCAAGTCTAGCAGAAGAGTGGTTAATGATAAACAGTTGTAAATTGCCTCTGGAATTCTCCCTTCTAAATTATTCTGACCCAGGTCGAGCTCGGTTAAAAGAGTTAGCTTTGAAAGATCGAACGGAATGTTTCCGGTCAAGGAATTGGATCGAGCCTCCAAAACTCGGAGACTCGAGCAATTGCCTATATCCGGTGGAAACATCCTGGAAATATGATTGCCGGACAAAGAGAGAACATTAAGCGATTGGAGAAAGCCGTAATTAGCCGGAATTGTACCAGAAAAGCCATTTGAAGAGAGGTTCAAGTACCTTAAAGTCATCAAATTACTGAATCCTTCAGGAACATCACCAGACAGCAAGTTCTCCTGCAGAGCCATGACTTGCATTTGGCAGACCGAAGAGCTCAAATGGCAACTTACCCGACAGTTTCTGCCTGCTCAAATCAAGGACAGACAACAAGAAAAGGTTTCCCAAGCTGGCCGGAATCCGACCGGAGAAGCCATTTCTGCTCAGATTCAGATTTACCAACCGAGATAGATTCCCAATAGCCGTAGGAATCTCACAGCTCAAATTATTCCCGCTGAGATCGATGAAGGACATTTTTTTCAGCCCGACAATTTTTTCAGCCCAAGTATAGCCTGAGGAAAGCACCCACTCAAACCATTTCCGCTCAAATCCAAGCTTTTAAGCTCCATGAGATTGCCAAAACTCACTGGAATGGATCCGACGAACAGGTTTCTCCCAAGATTTAGCACATTCAAACCAGTCATTCCACCAAAAAACGCCGGAATCTCCCGGTCGAAGTGATTTCCTTCCAAATTAACATCTGTAAGCGAGCTACATTTCCCAATCTCCGACGGAATCTCGCCGTTGAATGAATTATTCGCCATTTTTAGCTCAACCAATCTCAAGAGGTTCCCAGTTTCGGGTGGAATCACTCCAGAGAAGAAGTTATCTGAAACATCCAAATGAGTTAAAGTTGATATACGAGGTAAGGACGACGGGAAGGCGCCTCGCAACTGATTGTGTTGAAGATACAAAACTTGAAGAACACTGTAACAGGATGGTGTCTCCGGTTCGAGAATCTCCGTCAGCGCGTTAAACCCTATCTGAACGATGCGGAGTGACGGTGGGTACCCCGAAGCATTGCAGAAAACAATAGACGGGATCGGTCCAGAGAGCTTATTTTGCGAAAGAGAGATTACTTGAAGGCGGGGGAGAGATACAATGGCTGCCGGAATTACACCTTCCAGCCCATTGCCCTCGGCGCTCAAATGAAAAGATTGTAATCCAGCCAAAGATATTGAAGTTGCTCAAGCCAACCTAAGGTCGCCGGAATCTGCCCGCTAAACCGGTTAAAAGAGAGGTTAATGAGCTGAAGCTGGCCAGAGTTGGCAATACTTTCCGGAATCTCACCGGATAATGCATTGGATGAAAGATCTAGATACTTGAGACTCGAAGGCAAAACGGTCGGGATACCTCCAGAAAGACGGTTCTGCGCCACGTTGAAGATTTCGAGATGGGTAAGATTCCCGATCTGCGAAGGGAGAGAACCGGAAAACGAATTGTACTGCAAGAAAACGGACTGCAAGAGCACGCATTTGGAGAGAGAAGGGGGAAGGGAGCCATGGAAGGAGTTGGAGCGAAGAGAGCTTTTTGAGCATGAGAAGTTCGCCGAGCTCGGGGGTGAGAGGGCCGGAGAGTTGCAAGCGAGGGAGACGGAGCTCGGAGACTCGGCTGGCGGAGCAGAAAACGCCGCGCCAGACGCAGGGGGCGGAGGGGGAGGAGGATTCCCAGCCGGCCAGAGCGCCGAGAGGGTCGAGAAGATTGGATCTGAAGGCCGTGAGGGCCGAAACCTCGGACGGGAGCTGGGCGGAGAGGGAGAGGGGAGAGAAGAGGAGGAGATAGAGGATGAAGAAGGCGGGAAGAAAAGCCATGGCTCGACAATGAAAGGCTGGGAAGCTCGAGAGTTGGGAGTGAGATGCCCGAGAAGGCGGGTTAGAGGATGAAGAAGATAGTCCAGTCGCTGTCGTCAGGACGAGAGAGCCGGAAAACGACGTCGTGAAGCCTATAAACTCTTGACCTCCCCGCCTTATCCTTCAAAATTCAAATCCGTCCCATCTCCCATGCAAATCACACTACTTCTAGACTAGAGAGTAGAGATAGTGTTGGACCGGACTCAATGCAATTTCAATATGGAAAAGATCGAAAAAAAACCAAAACATACCGAACCAACTAAAATATAATAGGTTCAGTTCAGTCTTTAGTTTCAAATCTAAAAAACCTNGACAAGGCAATTTATCAAGAGTGGCCAATTTTACCAGAATTACTTACAAGGACAGCAAACAATCCCGCCTTTCACCCATTCCTCCCAAATAGACAACCATTTCACTTCCCGAACACTGTTATTCCCAAATGTCGTAATCGAGCCCCAAACATCGTCCCGAAAGACCGGATCTGAATGCCACGTCGCATGAGGATTCTCGATCAACACTGGAAGAGGGTCACTGCTGCAATGTAACCATTTCTCATCACCTGCTCCAGTAGTTGTCGGAGTTAACTTGGGGAAATCGTATCGTAGTTTATTGCTGGTTTGATATCAAATCGGTAGTTAAATATGAAAAATTTAACTGTCTCCTTTTTATATCTACTTGATTCAGATTCACAGCATAGTAACATTGATTGATAAATAACTTCAATTGGTTCATCTTCTTTTTTTGTCAGAACTTTCCCAGAAATGAGTATTCATGAATCAAATTACCTCAAAGGCGACATTGCGATAACCATAAACAAAAGTAGACCCGAATGGATTGCTTGTGGAACCTTGTGTTTGGATGGCAGCTCGGCCACAATCCCCAAGAATTTCCTGCATGATATTCGACTTTATTATTACTTTCATGAAAAACACAATATAATATTGTAGCAATACTGAAAAGGATAACAACTAAAATTCAAATTATAAAAATGGCACTAAATATTTGAGAACAACGAGATTTGTAGGTAATCCTAATAGAAGACAATAGCTAGTAAAAAATTAAAACTTTAGTACCTTTACTTGTTCCCACTTTGTGCTTGGTATGATGCTGCTCTTGCCGTTAGATAACTGCTCGAAGGACCCAGCTGCATGGGGAAAAAATAATTTGTAACTTTTTAATCTTGGAGAAGGTTAAATTGACCTAAAAATTACGCTAATGCATACTATCTGAACTATGAAGTAAAAAGTTGCACTTCATATATGCGTTGAAATCTGCATGTCCGGGATAGTTTGTGTGTAAAACAAACTTTTTGATTTTATGAGTCTGCATATAATCATAACAAATCTTAAAGATAAGTATATACATCATGATAAGGAAATAAGAATGTTCAGAACAAAGCTAATACCTGTCCATCAAATAAGATATCAACACCACGGTTAAAATAGTTGTAGAAATAATCACCACAGAGTGTTGTCCGAGGACGTGAGTCATTAGCAGAGTGAATGACCATCTGGTCTACCTGTACAACACATTCAAGAGTCAATACTAATGAGCGGTAAGTGTAAAAGCACCATACATCTCAAATAGTAGTAAACAGTTAAAAAACAATAATAAATGTCTCATCACACCTCTAAATGAAGAAGAAAATTAATCATCAATAATTTAAACTGTTTAAACTTTTCGTGATTTAGGGGAACTTTTTGACCTCAGAATAAGTAGAGGAGATATTTCAGTATAAAAAAGAAAGATAGTTAATTATAGCCCTGATCGCTTGCCACGCACCTGTTTTTGATGAATTCCACATGGACACCCTAAATCAGTCCAGACATCCTGAAAGCAAAAAATGAATAACATTGAGCGAGTAGCACCATATTTCTTCCCTATCAAAACACTACCCTTCTCTCAAAAGAATGAAAACAAAATGATATTCCAAACAAAAGATGATAAAAAGAAGTAGGATAACATGTGGTGACCAAATTTAGAAACAAAACAAGACATCAAGTGAGGCATTCATGATAATCTTGCCTGCGGAGATGCACCAAAAGGAATATGCTGGCCACCAACAGCGAAGAATAATTCTTCCCCAAGCTGGAAGAAAATAGAAAAGTAAAATGGCAGAGGCTTGACAAATGAATAAACGCTAAAGAAAGAATTGGACCTTCACATGAACTTCTTCCATATCGATGCTCCCAGAAGGAAGGGCAGGGGCAGAAGCCTTCTCCATTAATGATCCCACTCCAACCTTTTTCACAGTAGTACTATCATATATGCAAACTCGACATGCTACTGGGGTTGTTCCATCAGGAAACTCCAATGGTAATTCAGCTTTCATAAAGAAAAAGAGCAGTATAAACTAATCAGAAAAATACCCTTCTGAGATAAAAGTGAAAGGAGTGGACAATAATGACTCACCTTCACGATCCTGGCAGCAATCTGCATATTGACTAGGTATTGGAAAAGCAAAGTAAAGTCCCTACAACTTTGAATAGAGTGCAAACACCCCTGTCTTTGTCATATTTTCCAGGAAAAGTGGGCCCAAAAAGTGCATACACAGATACAAAAGTTGCAAGAGTTGACGG
>QAOC01050967.1:88614-119772 GCA_003255005.1 Begonia fuchsioides | reverse complement strand
CTTCTAAAACTAATATTTAACCCTTCAGTATAGCAAACAAATTTTAATTCACATTGAATCTGTATCCCTTGTTAGCTGAGTGTCTGTGCCTTCTTTTTGACATGCACAATCTCTAAAGATATTAATGTTAGGTTTACCTTCTTAGTATATCCTCTTATTGTACATGCTGCGTGTTGAATTATGATTGATACAATATATATAATAAGTAATTACTTTAATAGTAATACATTCGATGCATTTTTAATAGAACAATCACAATTCGACACGTTAGCATTTACAATAAAAAAATATACTAAGAAAATAAGCGTAGCATTACTCAAATGAAAATATCTCAGCTCGGTTGCATGTTCAACATGTATCAAGATAATTATGAAGCATCATTATCACTTTAATCTGGTCTTAAAATAGGAATTTGGTTAAGATTTGGATCTTTTTTTTTCGAAAGATGCGTTTACGAGCACATAAGCTGATGCAACCGTGATTTTCTCTCAATTTTTTCTGATGTGATAGAGTGCAGTACTTCCCACAGCTTATCCGTGCATGCTTTTTAAAGGGATTGCAACATACGGATGGCCAACTGGCGTCTGGTTCTTTCATGGGATAATAGACAAGATCAAGTGTCTTGCAGGTTTCAAAGCATCTCAAGCGATTATTCTAAATGCAATGGGATATGACGATAGCAATGGGAGAATCACTTTACAAAAAGACAAAGATAAAGTGTGCTTTTATCCTCCTGATGATCCTCTACTCCCAAGGAAAATCGAAGCCTTCCAAAAACTCACCAAGAAACTAGGAGGGATTCTTTTCATGTCAAAATACAGAAGCACATCAGTTCATCTTCTAGGCGGGTGCAATGTATCTGAAGATCATACTAATGGCGTGTGTAATGCCAGTGGTCAAGTATACGATCCCGAAACTCCTTCGGGTGTTCATCCCGGCTTATACATTTGTGATGCTTCGTTAATCCCATGTTCTATTGGTATAAATCCGTCTTTGACCATCTCAACTGCTGCTGAACTCATATGCAAGAGACTCGTGGGCAACGTTATAGAGTATAAAAAGAAAAATGAAACCGGTCCGGTGTGTTTAAATGTCCAGCTTTCCGATTCCATTAAGGATAAGCAGATGAGGAGTTCAAATGATGAAATGGTCATGGTTAAGGAAACTATGAGGGGTTATGTGGGGGGAATGCCCTGCACTGCTCACTTTATAATGAAGATGAACGATATGGAACAGACTGGTTTTTCAGAGACAGAAAAGGTTTTTGGAGATTCTCATCCTCTTCTAAGAGGTAAAGTTGGGGGATACTTGGAATTCAGGGCTATTGAGAAGGAAAACTTGTATGTTTTGGACGGCGAAGTGAATTTATGCGATACCGATAGCAGAACACCTTACACGCAGTATATGAATTATCAACTTCTCCTCGGAGCTTCCTCGGGTTCAAGGTTTGAAAAAGCTTAAATTTATTTATTTCTTTTGTTTTTCCATAGATTGAACAAACAAACTTGGTCATGCAGATTTATCTTTAAGGGACAGAAAATTTTGAGCCCTTATCTCACTGGTTTATATGGATGGAAGGAGTCCACAAAGTTGCATGTGACGTTGGAAAGAGTAGCCGAGAACTCTTCGAGCGAAAAAGCAGTCCCTCTAAAAGGAGAGCTAAATATTTCCACCTTGGATCTCTTAAAAAGTCTCGTGAGTCTCAAGGGAAGCATGAGAGCAAGGTTTCTCTGTCTTCTATCTCAGACACTTCTCCGAACCTACTTCTTTCAGATACCGCGAATGAAATATACGAACTGCATCGAACCAGAAATCGTAGAAAGTACCTATCCAAGCAGCACTCTTCATGAAATAGAAACAGGTATGAAAAACACCAAAGAATTTGAATATTTCTGAATTTTAGATCAATGGAGTTTCTCTCATCGTCATATTTCGAATAACCATCCTTAAAGCCAATCTATATAATGCAGAGGATGGACTTATTATCAGTTGCAGACAGTGGAGCTGCCGCCTAAATTCGTCGAGGGTTCGAGCAGAGAAGAAACTTTATCCTGTTCTTTTGATAAACGGATATTCTACCGAATGTTACTGGCTTCCGACCGAACGAAATGATTTAGTTCGAACTTTACTCGCAGAAGGGTATGAAACCTGGCTTCTCCAGCCCAGGTTGCACCCTCTTAATCCTTCAAACAACTTCACCATTGAAGATATAGGAAGGTTTGACATTCCTGCTGGTAAGAGCCTCGATATAATTCTTCAAGATCTCGAATACTAGTAGAGCTTCTCTGTTAGTTTCGATTTTGATGTTTGATTTTGCAGTGTTCAATAAGATCATTGAATTGCATGAACCATGCACAAAGGTTCATGTTGTTGCGCACTGTGCTGGCGGGCTGGCGGTGCACATAGCTCTCATGGGTGGACACGTGTCAGCTACCCATGTAGCTTCTCTCTCTTGCACAAATTCATCCATGTTTTTCAAGCTAAATACATCATCGTTGGTTAAAATGTGGCTTCCTCTTCTCCCTGTAAGTTTCATGTAACATATTAGTTGGTATATGTTAAATTGCAAGAACCGGCCACCAGATAACAATGGCTCAAATCTTGCAGATAACAATGGCTGTACTTGGGAAGAACAAAATCCTACATTTCAAGGCGTCGAAAGACAGCTCGAGACACCGACTCATAAAACTTATAGCTCGAATCGTGCCGAGATACGAGAGATGCATCTGCAACGAATGTGAAATCTTTTCCGGCATATTCGGGAATGCATTCTGGCACGTAAATGTGAGTCCTTCTTTGCATGATTGGTTAAACAAGGAAAGCTTCATATCTTTACCAATGGCTGGCTTTCGCCATCTGCGTAAAATCTGCAAAACCGGATTTATCGTGGACAGCCGAGGAAACAACTCGTACTTGAACCATCCCGAGAGAATGGCTCTTCCCACTCTCTACATATCCGGTGGAAGAAGCATTCTCGTGACTCCTCGAACTACTTTCATGGCTAACAAATACATGAAGTTGCACCAACCAAGATTTCGGCACGAACGTGTGGTGGTCGATGGGTTCGGCCATTCGGATCTGCTGATTGGTGAAGATTCACACAAGAAGGTCTTTTGCCACATCCTCTCACATATTAGATTAGCCGGGGAAGAAAGAAATGGCTGCGCCATTAATGGCGGTAGTGAAGGAATTAAATACAGCAGGGGAGCTTTGGATTGGAGTGATGATCCGTACGAAGACCATGCAGGATTTGAAACTTGGTTTTCACCCTCTGCTATTATTTGGCTGTTCTTGATTCTTTTCTACTTTATTTTCCGGGTTATGTTTTAAATCATCTTCTGGGAAATTCAAAATTTAGTATGATTTATTGTCAACCATACGATATGAATGAACACCGTCGTTATTTCGAAGTCTTCTGGTCTAGATTTGAGCTCTGAATCTGAAAGTATCAATGATTTGATCGGTTCATATCTATATTGTGGTTGATGTCAGATCACGAATTGAGGGTCGCTGTCAGCAAATGCATAAATCTAGTGAGTAGAAGGATAAATTTGGTAGTAAATGGAGGATTCATTACATAAATTGACTGATTTCGATCACCATGGCCGTCTTCCAGATACCTTTGGGTTTCCTTCCATGGATTCCCCTCACTTAAGCTTAAATCCACCAACCCCTGCGAATCTCTTTCTCTCCCGATGTCTTCTGGTGCTGGTTTTGACTAAACTGTCAACCATGGCTTCTCTGTTTTTGCACTCTCCTTTTCTCTCACCGGCTTCGTCTTCGAAGCCTTTGATTCACCGCACAAGAAATTACCCTTCGTTTCCATATCGAAGGGAAACTTCAATCGTATTAAGCGCCTCAGCGATTCATCTAATGGCTCCTCTTCGATATTGTCAGGAGAAAGGGGATAAAGAGTCGATCGTGAAATGGGGAGCCAAGAGGAAGAGAAGTCGTCGACAGCAGAGGCGNTCTAATTTCGTTTTTTCTGCGAACTCTGTTGAGTGATGATTTGTTGATTTCTTGAGTTTCAGTAACTTCTGCATCATAGAAGGACCCGAAACCGTGGAGGATTTTTCTCAGATGCAGATTGAGGAAATCAAAGACAACATCAGGGGCAGGCGCAACAGAATCTTTCTTCTCATGGAAGAGGTGCCTTTTCTTTTCATTGCTGTTCTTCATCAATTTAAGGCCTCTCCATTTTCCAATATCATCAATTAAGCTAGTTGCGATACCTGCAAATTTCCAGTAATTCCTACGACATTAAATCCGATCCCCTTTTAGTTTACTTAAGATTGTCCATTAAATTATGACCATCTATTTACTGATTTTGGTCATACTATATAGTATGTGACTGTTTGTTCAAAGGGTGTTTAGGTGAGGCGATTACGGATTCAAGAACGCATCAAGAGTGAGAAATCTAACGATGAAACCGGCGAGGAAGAGGCTTACGAGATGCCCGACATTCCATCATCCATTCCTTTTCTTCCCCGCGTGGTAATTCTTACAATATTCAGTAAAAACAAGCTTCATATTTCAATTACAAAGCACATAATTAATCGCCAGTCTCTAGAAGTGTTGAATTATGTAGATAATTTGGCTCTGGATAAAAAGAAATTGCTTCTGGGTCAAATTTTTCTGTTAAGTGAAGCTCAGCCACGAAATGATTGTCCATTTCGACTCGAGTATGCAATGCACTTGTTTTCAACATATGTGGCTTCTTTTTTCTTCCCTCTTCTTCTCGACATATTAGTGATTATCTAATTATGTAGTGTCAATTGGCATACTCGATCATGTTGCAAAGGTTCATTTTGGAAAGTTGTCTATATACTGTAAAATGTCTGGATATAGACATGGGATCCTTCTGATTCTTCTTTGGCTTTCTTCCTCCTAATCTTACAGTTTTTAAACCTTACTTCAATGATAATTATGAACCAAGAAAACCAACACCTTCCTTCGTCTAGTAACCTATAACTTGAAGATCAGTTATTGCTTTTGTCGATAAAGGACTATCAATTTCTTACCGGACCAAACTTTTTGATGGTTCCTTACTTAGCTTCTTTTTTTGTAAAAAATGACACTTGTTTGTTTGTTTATGCAGTTCTCTTGTTGTTGGTCATATTCCTTTGGTCAATTCTATGTTTTAATCCTTTGCTTTGACTCCATGATCGAAGATTTCATTTATTTCTCCCTGTCCAGACACCAAAGTCAATGAAGCAGCTGTACCTGATGAGTGCTTCATTTATTTCCGGAATTATCGTATTTGGTGGCCTCGTTGCACCGACAGTAAGTTGCCAAATGAAATTATCTCTGTTTTTGTTGAATGGTTTAGAGTTTCTTTGAGTGTACGGATGGTTGACTACTAATGGCCAGTCATTTATATGCATGAAAATCCTTGAGATAAGTGCTGTCTTTGCATTTTTTTGATCTTTGACGATTGTTTTAGAAAGAACTGGCAGTTGGATTGAAACTGAGTGAAAAGTCATGGATTTCCAAAGTGTTGTTATGTGAAAAGTAACATGATAGCTCAGAAAAGAATCTGGGGAAACACTTCTGAGCAGGGCCTTTATCTCTGTTTTCATTTCTCTTGCTGTTCTGATTTGCAATGAATTAGTTAGGAATCCCGTTACTGAACTCTGTTCTCACGTCGATTTCTGTTGTTTGCTATGTTAAATCCTGAGAACATGGCTTTTTAAATAGTTGCTATCTTAGCCACCTAACCTGTCTCATGGCAGCTGGAACTAAAGCTAGGTTTAGGCGGTACTTCATACGAAGATTTCATCCGAACCGTTCATTTGCCTTCGCAATTAAGGTGTATAAATTGAACTCTTATGACCTTCTCAGAATTAATTTCTCAATCTTAAGTAGATAATCCTGAACATAATTGTGGTTTCAGTCAGGTGGATCCCATTGTGGCTTCCTTTTCAGGTGGGGCAGTTGGTGTTGTTTCAGCTCTGATGGTAATTGAAGCGAACAACGTCGAGCAACAAGAGAAGAAGCGATGCAAATACTGCCTCGGAACAGGTACCCTCTTGTCATCGTTTTTCGAAAGTCCAATTGGACAATCAAGTTAAGTTACAAGAAGTTCGAAAGGGCCCAAAAAAAACAGGATAAATAACAGATTAGAAGAAGGATCGACCCGTGTTAAAAGATCAACCGAGTTACAGTTCTCTCCAACCTTTTTTCCTGCTAAAATTCAATGCCTCAACCAAGCAAGAGTTTTGGATTATGATTCATTTATTTTCATGCATAATTAGGATACTTGGCATGTGCCCGATGTTCTGCCAGCGGTGTGTGCTTGATTACCGAAGCTACTTCATTATCGAGCGGCTCTAACAGACCTCTGCGCGTGCCCACGACAGAAAGGTGTCCAAATTGCTCTGGTGCTGGAAAGGTATCGTGAAATCCAACCATGCTTTTGTTAATTTCTGAAAAAAAACAATTTGGAAAATCCCAGGTTTTGATTGTAAGTGGCTCCATTTTTATTCAGGTCATGTGTCCAACATGCCTCTGCACTGGGTTGATTATGCAACCCATGACTCATGTAATATTCTTCTTTTCTATTCGTTTTTTGGCTCGTTTTCTTCGGTTGATTATGCAATAGAAACGAGTAGAGATGTGCGTCGTGTTTCTCCCGGGTCGCACATTTCCGGGTAGAGTCCATTCCAAGTATTAATAATCTACATAGTATTAAAGATTTGAGACAGAAAGTTTGTTGTCGGGTCTTTTCTCGACCATAACCCGAGCCGAGTACATAGTTTTTTTTCAACCGATTTATCCTGAATTAGAGCTCTAATCTCATACCGGTGACGGATCAAAGAAAACAGCTTCAAATGAACTCCTCCACGAGCTCTCCGAACTGAAATTTTCCGATACTGAATTCCACGGCGTTCCACGCTTCTTCAAAAGCAAACACGCTGCATGGAACTACGAGCCCATCTTTCTGCTCGTACCCGAATTCTTGGTACGATTTCTCCAGCAACATTCTAAAAAGTGGATGAGACAGATAACTGGTCGGAACCACGAACCGCTGCCGTTCCTCTCCGACGTACACTGCAAAAAACCCCGTCGGGGTGGCCGTCGACGGCGACTGATCTTCCTGATCGGAGCAGTCCCTCAGCAGACATTCATGGTGGGACTTTTCCCCGTCTGTTCCTCCGCTCTTCTCCTTCACTCTCTTCGCCAGTTTTTTCAGAGACGGTAATCTCTTTCCCAGCATTCTTCTTTCTCCTGCGAAAGTGGAAGTTTTGTAGAGAGAGAAAGAGAGCCGAAGAAGAAGAGTTTCGAACGAGGTGCAACAATGGTGGACGTGAAATGGAAGAGGGTCTAGCGGTTTTTATTTTGAAAAGAAAAGAGAGATCGGGGAGGGAATGATAATTCGTTGACTTTAGCTGTGATTGGGAATCCATGAATGCCGATCATTCCTTCTCTTTTAGGTGCATTGATGAACAAATGCTTCTCCAATCCAAAGAACAATGGGTGGGATGCCACCAAGTTTGTATTATTTTCTCTATTTTTTGAAATTAACAAATAAAATACAAATAAATCGACGAAAAATATGAAACATTCTTCGAATTAATTGGCCCGTCGGGAGAGAGAGTTGACTAATACTAAGCCGAAAATGAAGACCAATATCGGAGAAAAAACATTCAAGTCAACGATGTCCTCTATTGTGTACAAACATTCTAGTAATCTTTGACCAAACATAGTCCAATATCGTTGACTTTTCTTTTTCATCTCACATATATCATTTCCCATTTATTTTCCTTAGTAAATATATTTGGTTTTAAAAGAAAACTCGAAAATATTTTGGCTTGATTGGAAAGAGAGAAAACTCAAAAAAACGTAGCTAACAATTCGATCAATGACTAAAACCAATGACAATGACGTGCGATATTTAACCGTCAGACGGAGCGTCGATTCCTTCTTTTTGACCATTTGCTATCGACAAAATTATGTGCTCGATTGATGAATGATAGTTGTTGAATGTAAGTGAATAGCGAGTGGATGGTCCTCAAGTAGAGGTGTCGTGTGTTAAAAATCTGTGCTTTAAATACAATATTGTCCGTTTTTTTTTGTCAGAAATCACACGCTTTTCAAGTGTTAGAATTGCAAATTCCATTTTGGGATTTTTAGATTTCAGGTTCATAGCCCATTTACGCAGAAGGAATTAGGAAATAGACAAATGAAGGAATAGGGGTGTTTATGACTTTTCAACATGGAGGTTGCTGAATTTGAAGTTCGAGAATAGTGTCAAAAATCGTTAATGGCATCCAAAGTGCTAATTCAGGGATAAAAAGAAACCCGTGTAGCACAGAGGAATCCAGTTTCTCATTTTTAGGGTTTCATTGACCTCGAACTTGTTCTTCTAAAACCCTAACCCAATACTTCAACCATGAGCAGATCAGGTCAGCCTCCGGATCTCAAAAAGTAAGCACCCTTTTATTCTTTACATCGTTTGAGTTTCCTAGATTTTTCACTGAATTTCAATTTTTTTGGTTCCAGATACATGGACAAAAAGCTTCAGAGTAAGTTCCATTCTCTCGTTGCAATTCGAATGATCGGTTGCCTCCCTTTGCTTTCTTTCTCTTTCGTCAAGCTTTGCTCTTGTTGAGTCGTTTATTAAGCACGCGCTTTGTACGTATCATTGTGTTCTTTCCATGACCTATAACATCGCGCATATTCTAGCTCTCTGGTTTTCAAAATGGGCTGTACTTGGTTTTCGTACCTCGCTGTGAATGTGAAATCTTACCTTAGGGTTTTGTTTATTTACAGTCAAGCTTAATGCTAATAGGATGGTTGTTGGAACACTTCGAGGATTCGACCAGTTTATGAATCTTGTGATTGATAACACTGTGGAAGTGAACGGCAACGAAAGAAACGACATTGGCATGGTGGTGGGTGTCTGCCTGCTCTCTTTAACTCTGCTGGAATGAAACATTTATCTGGTGCTTTTCAGAAGTCTTTATTTTTCAGTTTACTGATTTTATGCATCTTCTTGCAGGTGATCAGAGGAAACAGTGTGGTGACTGTTGAAGCTCTTGAACCTGTTGCTAGGTCCCAGTAATTGTTGCAATTTTTTTCATTGAGTCAATGATCACCAGAGTATGTTCGACACTCTGGTGTAATCATAGTTACTGGATCGGTTAGGAAAATTTCCCAATTTGTGATGATTGATGATATGGATTCTATTCGAAATAGCTGCTAATTACTCTCACTTGAAATTATGGAATTCTCAAGTTTAAGAATGGAGATGCTGTTCTTGTGTTTTATTTTGTCCATATTCAATATAGTGTTGCAACAATCATTAATTAGAATGTGCGATGATTTTTCTGCTCGGTTTATGTTAGCATCGACAAATTATCCTAATCAAGCACTTGCAGTTTAAGTGAAACTTGATTAACATCATGTAGATTTGTGGTTTTAATTTTGTTTACCTTTTGTACAATAACGCCAGATTGATGGTAGACTCCAGATTGATGTAGAACAAAATAGCCTGTCTCTCTTGAAGATTATGATTGTGGATTTAATTTAGGCAATTTTTAGTATTAGGGAATACAAAATTTGATTAGTTAGATGTTATCTTTTAACTATTCGGCTTGATATTCTATTAGCTGTTCAAAATTTTGCGCTCTCTTTCTGCGTCAGAAATGATATATGTAGCGTGAGAATCGGGCAACACGATTGAATGTTATTGAAATTATAGTTCATTGATTGAGCAAACCGATCTTCTTATAGCGATTGAATAACTTCCTCAATTGACAGCAAATTGTGTCATCCTTCGAAGCGAAATTGCTTTTTGGCTTACCAGTAATCTTTACAAGAACAATCCCCATGCCAAAAGTGGTGGAATCGACTAGCGTCTCTAACGACAAATTGTCGATTTACAATCTGGCTAGCCAGCTTTAAAAACGAGTGACAATCGTCGCAAACCCTTAAATTTTTTATCACGACGATCTTCGTACCCGCTTCGGTCTTCAACAATCCAAATGCAATTGCTAACCTTTCGCTATGTACTCTTGTACCGGGCATCACGTGTTTGTTTTCCCCGTTGAAATCCATTCGATTCGAGCCTTTTGCTTCCTTTACTAAACTTTCTAACACTTCCAACACCCTGTAGATTTCTCCAGACTCTGGATGACTCTTATCGCCTGCCAAAAATGGGTGGATCTTTCCCTTCAATTCAACATAACTACAACCAGGCTCCTTTTTCAAATTCTGTTCTCTCATCATAACCCGAACTCTTAAAACTCCGTCCAAATTCTCCGATTCAGAATAGATGTTTGAAAGTAAAACGTAATATCCGATATTTTCAGGTTCTAGCCGGACCACCTTTTCGAAAGCTAGCTCGGCCAGCTCGACCTTCTTGTGGATTTTGCAAGCTCCCAAAAGGGCTCCCCACACCGCACCATCAGGCTCACCGGGTATTGATTCGATGAGATTTCGGGCTTCTTCAAGCCTACCGGCTCGTCCAAGAAGATCTACAACACATGAATAATGCTCGAGACCTGGCTGCAATCGATACTTTCTTCTCATCATGTCGAAATATTCCAAGCCTTTCTCGGTTAGACCGGAATGGCTACAGGCCGAAAGAACACTCACAATCGAAGTCCCATCTGGTCTGATTCCGGTTCTGACCATTTCATCAAAGAGCTGTGCAGCAATTTCTCCATGCCCGTGCATTCCATACCCGCCTATAATGGCCGTCCACGAAACTACACTTTTACTCGGCATGCCATCGAATATCGCTCGGGCCTTTTCTAAACTACCGCATCTGGCATACATATTGATCAAGGCGTTACTCAAAAATGGATTGACAGACAACCCACTAGCTTGAATCCTCTGTTCTACTTCTCGACCGAGCCCTCGGGCTCCAAGGTTAGCACAAGAGGATAAAACCCCGACAAGCGTTACAGCGTCGGGATGCACCCTGGATAAATCCATGTTACGGTAAAGTTCCAAAACATGGGTTGCCATCCCGTTCTGTGCATAGCCAGAAATCATTGCATTCCAAGAAATTAGACCCTTCTTAGGCATTTCATCGAACACCTTCCGTGCGTACTGAAGAGAGGCGCATTTTACGTACATTGTGAGAAAACAATTAGAGACAGAGAAATCAGTGTCCAACCCAAGTTTTGTAGCGCAACAATGGAGGCACATTCCAAGATACAAATGTGTGGGATTAACACATGCAGGGATCAAACCCAACATCGACACAGAATTGATCGGCACACCCTCCTCGCACATTCGGCGAAATAAGTCTACTGCACAGAAAAGCTTCGAATTCATGGTATATCCGGAAATCAAAGCGTTGTAGCAAACAGTCAGCTTCCTTGACTCGTCATTCTCTTCGAAGAATTGGCTCGCATTCTGTGTCAAAGAACAATTACAGTACATAGAAATCAATGCTGTTTGCACGAAAGGCTCGGATTGGCATCCGAATCTGACGACGTGAGCGTGGAGTTGAGCGCCGGGAATGGGAAGCAAGAGAACGGCGCAGCACTTGAGAGCAAATGGGAAAGTGAAGGCGTTGGGTGAGTGGCCATGGCGAAGCATTTGGCGATAGAGAGTGAGGGCCTCGGTGAACTGACATAGCTTCGCGAGTTCTCTGAGCCGCGTGTTCCATGAATTCGTTTTGTTCTTTAGCAGAACGATCATAGAGAGAAAATTATTAATCTTTTTGTTATATCCTAACTTCTATGGACGCCTACCAAATACCGCCATTTAAGAGGGTTGATTACTTCATCCAAAAAAATAGTCAAATCCAGCAGGTTTATAGGGCAGTTAAGAAGAAGAGCTCTGGAATGGCTACAAGGGTCGAATTAATAGTTCATGGCTCTTTCTATCTTCTCTCTCTTTCCTCTAAATCTGATCTGGGAGAGAAAAGTTCAGCAGTTTGATCGGAGGGCGAGAGAGATGGGGAGTTCCGATGGAACAGACACGGTGGTAACAGAAGGCTCCGATTTGACATTTCCGGCGGCTGACGTCGACAGTGAATTGAATCTAGGCGATAACAACAGCTTTGAAGTCGATCCCATTTCATCAAAAGTGGCTACCTCTTTGGACATGAAGGTGATTCTCTTTTTGTTTGTTATTTTTATGGTAATCCGCCATTGATAGGGTTACCTCAGAATGCTTGAAAACGAAGTAATCTGTTTCTCAATTTTCAACAATTATAACCTGAGGTTATCATTTCTTTATTGTGATAATGAACAAAAAGGCGGAGGAAATCAAAGCGGCGGAGAGAGAGGAGCAGAGGAAGGAAGCATTGCAGACGCTGAAGACCACCATTGTTGTTTCGGCGGTGGTGGTGGCGGTGGCCGGAGCCGTCTTCGCCATCGTGAAGAAGCTCAGAGAAACTTGATGAGTTCTTTTACTTAAAAAGACAATTCTGTCTTGTTTTATTCATCTTGTTATTTAGATTGCATGAAGTTAGAGGGAAGCTCTAAATTCTTCCCTTTCTCCGACTTCTTCCGCTGCTTTCTCGTTGTGTCTCAGCAACCAAATTTCCAGTTCCGGCGGTCAAATCCGGCGGCTACAAGAGCTGGAATGGCTTTTTTAGATGATGAATCACACTCCGATACTGATAGATTGAATTATTCTGTGGTTTGATGCTGCATTTACGAGACAACTAATATATGGGTTGAAAAGTCAACTATGGGTAGTGTTCATAGCGTTGTCTACCTCGTACGAGATTCGATTCTTTATAAGAAGCTGCCTTCTTCATCTTCCTCTATCAAACTTTTATCCATTCTTCTTGTGATCGACGACCATAGTTGATCTTCAGAACCTAATGTTCACCAGCTAGAAGACCATCGGCGGCAGCGATCACTCACCGGAGAACGAGAGAAACAACAATCAAGACCATAACGGAAACAAGTTCTTTTACAAAGACGCTGAGCGCGTCTCGTTCGATAGCAACTCATTTTACGAACTGACGAAGACGGCAAAAGCAAACTCCGATCCAGCAACCGTTAATCCAGGTTCGAATTCGAGTTCCCAGCGGTTTTCTGTTATCTTGAAATCTCAAGCTTCATTCATCGCCCAAAACTCAAAAAACTTGCCACATGAGCGCGAGAAATCCGCGTAGCCGAAAGACAGAAAACGTCCGTTTCTTTCCGAAACGAACTGGACACACGGGTAAATCGGGTTCTACGGTGTTCGAACCGGCATCGCCGAAGACCGAAGCGGGACCGGGATCGGAAAGTGAAGAATCGTCAAGCATCGTCTGAGGCGGCCAGTGGCGAAGAAAACACAGTTGAGAAACAAAGAAACGGATTCTTTAACCGTTTTCGATGTATGCTTCAGAAGGGTCGAAGAAGACGGGCAGTGGAAGAATTACGTAACACACACGCGCCGTCGGTGGAGTGGCCGCCGTTTTAGGTAGCTCCAAATTCCCCCGTCGATGTATGCTTCTTAATTTCACATTTAACTCCAAATTTTGGTTCTCATAGGTAGCTCCACGTTTAAGATAGTAAAAAGTTTGATGCAATCTAACATTGGCTATAATAGTTTAAATACTCATAATTCAAGAGGAAATACCTGATGGAAACAATCTTCAATTAGAAACAAAACCCTCAGCCGGATCCTGTCGTCGACGTGCAGGATTCTGCTCTTGAGCTTTTCATTCGAGATTCAAAAATCCCGAGATAATGAACGCAGACATAATCATTAAAAACAGCAATCCAGTTAAAAAAATCATTCAATTTCGCAGACAGGATCATTAAAGTGATGAAAAACAGCAAACAGGAATGTGGAATGCCACCACAATCATATTTTTGGCTTTGATGATTAAAAAATGGAAAGTGGTCTACCCATAAACCATGATTTCAACCCCGACCTGGGTTAAGGTTATGATTCTCTTTCCACTATCTCCAATTCTAATCCCAATGTTCACTTCCCAGTTATTCAACTGCCAAATTCTTTATATTCAAAACCTGTGCTTCTAAGATTTTAAAGAATGGGAGATGAAATGGACACATCGTGTTTGGTTTCCTTAAAATCCCCGACCTTATAGCTGACTTGGACTACTTTCGAACCCAGGGAATTGGCCCAAAGAATAAGGCCTTAAAAACACCAAAGATTATGGTCTGAAATTGTAATTTGTAAGTCATCAATTAGCCAGGTCAACTTTGGCCGGCCACATCAAAAGCTATATAAAAAATAAGTAAATAAGATCATTCAATTCATGTGTATTAACAAGGCAAAAAAACATTTATTCTATCAAATGAACTAAAATAAGACGGAAATCAGGGGATGTAAACCTAGACATAGACCAAGCAATGCTTTGCACAGTCAACAAAGAAGATACAATGATACGGCACCTGAAAAGAGGGGGCCAAAGGCAGCCGACCAGAGTCCACAGCTTAAAGCAAAAAAAATGCTTTACCAATTTAGTCCACCACATCTGAAAATACACGTCAAGAATTACCCAAAAAGCTCATCAGCCTGACGCAACTAACGACACCATCCCATACCCATTTATAAACAGTATATTCTTTTGGTACAGAAACAAATTTTTAAGAAGAAAATTAAATAGTTTATAGTATTAATTTGAATTAGGAAATAATTTATAAGTTAGACAATATTTAATAAATTGTTATTTTCTTCATTTGAATTATTATATATATAGATTTAGTTTCTTATTTCTAATATTTTCTAAGTTAAATTAAGTTATTTTGTCTATTTAAGAAGTTAAAGAAGCAAGTCTATTTAGTATTTTATTGTCTATTTTTTTCTGAATCATTATCTTGCTTCTCTGAAATGGGAAGACGAGTTATCACTCAATCTAGGGACAAATAACCTGAAAAAAATCATATCAAAAGATGTATATATAGAAGAATAAAAACTGAAGAAAAAAACCATTAACAATCGCAAAAAAATGATCTTACCTATGATCTCGTCTAATTCTTCTTAATTCAAGCTAATTACTACTAGCTTGGTCACACACTCTCCCTATTGCTCTTTATTTCTCCATCTTGCCTCAGTCTGCAAAATAAAAACCACAATTAAGCTTACCAGTCTCATGTACATCATCTATGCTCTACCAATTCCTCAGGACAACTAGTATTTATAATTTGCAATAATCATTCAATCAACGAAAAGAAGATACACAAGAATATAAAGTTAAAATGCAAATCTAAAATGGATCTAAACATTAAAACGCATGATCGTTGTCCTATAAGAACAAAGATGAATGTCATAAACGGGGCTAAAAAAGAGTCTTTTTCCTCAAAATTTATTGCCCATGAGGTTATCACCGTTTTAAGTGAGCCAAAAAGAACTAGTGGGTTTTAATTTCCACCAATACTTACTGAAGAAAATGGCAAGAAATTCATGTAAGAAGCATGCGTGTTGACAACATCACTCTCCGCCAACCATTTTGACTCTTTACTTTTTTCTTTTTTTTGTCTCCCAACTCAACTCCCCAATCTCCTAATGGCCTCCTCTTTCCTTTCATCTACCCCCCAAACTGGGTCCCTTCCTCCCTCCTCCATTTTCATGGCTATTTTTCTTCTTTGATGCTCCAATTTCACAGTAACAGCAGCAATTAAACTATACAAGCTTCAACGTTTTTTTTAATCCTCTCTAATGAATATTGTAATAATTAGCGATTTAAAAACAACAAATCCAATCAGAACAATCAACTATTCAGTTACAAGTTCAATCACAAAAAAAATTATAAAAATACAAACCTCAATCGAATTAGGAAAGAACAATCCGTTGATTGAGTCAAGCCAGATGAGGTCTAGTGCCACAAAATAGTCCATGAAGCACAAATTGGAGTCAACCTAATTGTGCAAAGAGGTCAAGCACTTAGTGGCCCCACTGAATCGTAGTTGATCTTTCACTGCGACAATGGGGGGCAGCAAAAATCCACTTCCTATCAAGATGCAAGAATAAAAATAGTCATTGTTTTTGCCCTTTTGGCCCCATTCACTGCTTCAGAAGTGATGCAAGTACAAAAACTCATAACACATTCTAGCAACTGAAATCCAGATGCATAATGCTAAAATATATTATGCCTAAGTTGCCAAAGCATAAAAAAACAGAGAAGCTATTATCACAACGGACTACTCAGCCAGGTGTAAGCCTGTCTTAACGATTCTGATGCTTGGGAGTCGATATTCCACTTGACTAAAGTAGGAGAATATCTTAATTAATGAATCTGCGATATACCATAATTTTTAAAAAAAAATAAATGTGTAAAGATTGAAGTTCGGTTTAATTTCCTTTTTGATTAAGATGTTATAATTTAATAATGAATATGCATCCTCCGGCAAGCAACGTCAAATATATATAAATACCAAAATGAATTGCATTTACATCGCATTTATATATACATTTTCTTTCTTACCTATAATTACAGTTTGAGCATGCCTATCACAAAAGTTAAGTGGATCCTCGAGTCTTCAAACAGAATGATTAGCCTAATGAGGAGTTTATTGACTAAAGTCATAGGCCGTGTTGATTCTAAACTAAGGATGAATATGAGGTTGTTTCAGTAATATTTATGAAGAATGGGGGCATAGGTTTAACAAATACCTTTAAATACATCTCCTCGTCTACCACCACCTTCCAAACAGACAAAACAGATTCTAGGATTTTCACTCAGAACAGGAGAAGAGAAGGCCATGGGAAACTGTTTGTTTCATCAGCAAAACCTGATCACAATCAGGAAAACAGATGGAAAATGTGTAGAATACAAATCACCAGTGAAAGCTTACCAGGTCTTGTCAAATTTTCCCGGTTTTGCTCTGTCGGATACACTTCCAGTTTCTCAATATCTCCAACCGGAAACCAAGCTGCTGTGTGGTTGTATCTATCATCTTGTACCTCTTGATTTTACAACTCCAAAATCGGCGAAGAAGAAAAGGGTAAGGTTTTTAATTCCTGGGGAGGAAGCTGGACATGAAAATACAGTGGTGAGAATTAAGCTGGTGGTCACAAAGCAAGAATTGCAGAAGATGCTCGAAAATGAGGGTTTTTCAGCTGATGAAATGATTTCGCAGCTTCAAACTGAAGAACACCGAGATGGAGCTGATAACACTTTCAGAGATGATTTTGATGATAAAGGAAGGAGGCTTGCATTAGAAAGCATACCGGAATGAAACTAGATGAATGTAATATAAGCTAGATTCCTAGGCTTTACATAGAAAACAAAAAATCATCACTGTGTAAGCATACCTATTTGCCAGGTAAAATATTTGCATCTACTAAGTCTCTCATCCAGAATGATTCACAGATTGAATCAGTTTTTAGAAACAGTTTCTTATAACTCCAAAAAAAAGCATTAAAAATGAACAGAGAGATTTTGTTTTTTTTTTATGATAACTGGTTGGTAACTACTCTAATATACTGCTTCTTTATTGTTTTGTTAAGAAAAAATTTGGTTCATTACAACTTTAGTTTTTCAAGAGTTAGAAGCCCACATCATTTATTTAATTTATTTTGAATTTCTCGGACAACAGTACCTAATAGCCAAAGATTCAGTAGGATCTGGATTTGATGTCTTTCAACGCTTTCTTTTTTCTTTTCTCTGATAAGCAATACCTTATTTTATCGTGGGAGATTTGTTGGTATTAGCATTGAAGGAATCTTCTACACAAACACAAAAATATGCAAGTAGGATAACACTAAAGCATACCACCAGCCACATTAGTTACAAATATGCATTATTGCTATACCAAGCAATAAGCATAGTAAGGTCAGATACACCATCAACATGGCTAAACATAAGATAATGACTAGAACAGTGGAAGTAACCAAATAAACTTACAATGAATTTCAACAAATGTCTACAGAGCTTTTATGGTATGTTGAGGAGAGGAAGACAGACAGAAGGGCAGGATGACCAGCCATTGCACTGAATTGGTGGGCTAAAAAGAAAAAGAAATTCACAAAACGAAGATATATCCATCCATACTACGAGTAAAAAATCATAATTCACATTCACATCCCGAATTACTCTAGTATGATGGTGGTTCTTCAATTTACTCCACTAGATGCGATAGTGTATCCTTTGATGTGCCTGAATGTGCGATTACACGGTCAAGAGCCAAGACTTTAGCTAAGAAACTTGTTCATTTTGCAGTAACGTATATGAAGCATAATATGAAGACGAATCCTTCAATTATGGACATGAAACTTCCTAAACATGTACTACATTGGGGTTTAGCTAAAGAAGTTACTTGAATAAGTCACTCTTGAAGAAGCAACCCCAGAAGTTGAATAATAAAGATGTGTATTTAATTAGCATGTTATATTATTATTATTATGTAATGTTTCATTTGCTAGAGTCATAATAAGATTGCAATGTTTCTAAAAGATATCACTTTGGTGACTTTTGAAACATTGTAACTCTATAAGAGTTATATCTTTTAAGAGTTGTCTCTCTTAAAAGGTTGTGTCTTTCTTTTATATCTATTTACAGAGCTGTAACTTTAAAGAGTTGTCTCTCTTCAAAAGTTGTGTCTTTCTTTTATGTCTATTTACAGAGTTGTAACTTTGAAGAGTTGTATTTCTTCAAGGGTTGTATATTTTCTTTAGAGTCACAAATTAATGTCTTTACGAGTCTATATATAGAATGCATTGCAATCTGTAATAAACACTGACTGATTGTTGTTGATTGTGATTTTCACAGATTATTCAATCAGTCAAGTGCATCAACCGTTGATTGTTTATTCTGATCGGTGAGTCATATCTGAGGGCATTCATCATTTGTGTTCTTGCAGCAAATCTTGGTGAGTCATATCCAAGAATTGTTATTTCATTTCGTATTTTCATCTTCATCTTTGTTTTTATTCATCATTTACATCCTTAATTTCGTGTCTCAAATAACACAAATCACTTAGTCAACAAGATCGAGTGATATTTCAATTTTTTCGCGCACATTTTTTGGCTTTCATGAAGTCAAGGGGTGTCACTCTTGCTTATAATTTGACAACTCAAAGTTCAATTTGCTCAACTAAATATTTTGCTAAAATGGAAGATTACCTCAAGCTGCTGTAAACTGGATTTGACGTTATCTCACATAAAAATTAGGTTCCTGCTCCCTTCGGACTTCCCAGTTATTGATAAATACCAGAATTAGCAAAGCAAGAATCCAAAAAAGTCTACTCCAATATACTTTGGTAGATCATTATTAGGTCTATTAGAGACAAATTTTCAAATGAAGTTCTGCCAGACAATTTTCGGGTCCGCTATTGTGTCAATAAAAAACAAATAACCTGACACTTCAGCAGAATTTTTTGGAGTGATTGAAATGGAGTTCATATCACCCCAAAAATAAAACACTGAGCTCATCACCAAGTTTTCTTTTTTTCAAATAGATCCTCTCTTTATTTGGGTACTCAAGGAGTTCGTGTATTACATTATTTAAGATTTATGCAAAACAAGGAAGACATTTAGTATATTGATATTTTTTCTTCTGAACAGCATACAAATGAAAATATTATTAAAGTAACCAACTGTCATTACAAACATAGGGAGTCAAGACTCTGCTAGTAGTTACGGTACATTACTAATAACAACAAACTAAACCAGGAAATAATGGGCTTCCATAATCTAATGAGCTGCAATAATTTCAAATATTACTAAAAAAATATCATGTCTGTGAATGAAATATTTCAAAACAATATAGATAAGAAATCTACAAAAACTGATATCAACTACTCTGAAAAGTGTTACATCCATCTCTATTTGGAATCATTTTACAGTGGACATCATGATACATCTTAAAGTACAATATATACTATAGATTAACAATATAGAATGTATAACCTTTTTGTTATTCTTCTTTCGTCTCTAATTCCAGTGCAATCTCATTCCGGCGTTGAAATGGAAGAGTAAATTGTGGATTATACAGCATCAACAATTACAGTAGTTAATGAAATGTCATAAAAAGTCATTGTAATTAATATTTCCTTTTCTTTCAGATATACCTGGGCAACTTCCACTGCGGTGCCTCTTTTCAACTTAAACTGTTTGTCTATCTTTATAGCATCTCTTAATCTTGACTCTCGTTGTTTAATGTCTTCATCAGTAATGAAACCTATTTTAATGGAGTAGGAAGTGAATAAATAATTCAAGATATAAAATAATTGTTCATGTGAGTCTGGAAAGGATGACCTGAAAAGTTTACGACACCGACAATTTTTGCAGGAACTTCCTGGATTCGTACAGATGGATCTATAGGTAATGGTAAATTTGACCCATACTTCAAGGGCATGACAAATGACATTCGCCATTCATTTTGGTCTTCCAGCTAAATAAAGTAAAATTATGAGAATAACCTCTATATATATGCATATATAATCTGCATCAATGCACACACAAGAGTAATAATCCAGGAATACAAACAAAGAGTGTACATTAAGATTAAGGTTTGAAAATGAACAAGAATGAGACCAAAGTGGACCAGTGATGTTTTTTTGATAAACTGGAAAAGAAAATCTTTGAAAAAGTTTCATATAGTTCATGTTCCAACCCGGACTGGGTGTACTAATGCAAAGCTCTTGAATACTTATTCAAGCTCTTACAAGTGCCACACCATAAAAATTGCTACACATGCAGATAATAGTTACTATTAGGGACCCAAAACAATACCACTGGCTCATCAAAAAACATTAATAGAAAATCTATGAAAGAAGAAACTGCCATATCATTGTCTTTGAAAGGATTTCAAAAACTAACCCTCTTTGTTATCACAGGAGTTGTCATTTCCATTTTTTCCCCTTGGGACTGAACTTTGCCAGATAAAACTGGAGTTTTCATTTCCATTTTGTCACTGGTGTAGTTCTAGAAACAGCGACAGAAGAGAATAAGCAAATAAGCATAGAAAGACGTGCTCATACAATCAACATGTCAGAGACATTTTAACAAATCCAAGTACCTTCCCAAACAGGTACCCAGCCAAGGCGTTGAAAGATTGAGAAGCCCCATTAAAATAAAATCCGCTCTTTCCTGGCATTGTTGTCTCTGCTGTAAAATAAGGCTGTTTCAACAATGAGAAAGACATGTTTAAGCAAGAAAGAATGAAAGCTGCACAGGTATCCCAATGATGTCCAGGATACAGAAAAAAGTAGAAGACCTCAACTTGTCGTATCTCATACTGGTCGTTCCTACTCAAAACCATGAACTTCACGGTTTCTAAATCAGGAAATACATCAAAACCAATTGAGCAGAAGAAATAAGCATCCAATCCAAGAACCAGTAATTTTAAATCATCAAAATACAGAAGAAGAACAAGCAATCTACCAGTCATCAACGCCTCCTCTAAATTACGGCTGTCAAAACGCTTAGGGAAAACATATTTTGCAGTTTCCGTTGCCAAGTCCATCAAAACTACAAGACAGAACACTTAATACGGTTTACAATGGAAGCTAAAAAATAAACAAACAACGTTTTTAAATGAAAAAAACGCGAAGAAGAAAAAGAATCAACGACATACTTCGCTGAGAGAGAGAAGAGGCTTGAGAAGCGAGAGCAAAAACAAGGGAAATGAAGCGGAATCGGTCCTTCGTTGACGCGGAGCAAGCAAGCCATTTCTCTCAGCAGCCGATGAAATGATGTAACTCGATCTAAACAAGAACCTGTCATTGGTTACAGGAGGCGACAGTATCATGGTCGAGGAAGACGAGCCTCTCTACCTATGGTTTTGCAAGTCCTGAAATATCTTTCTATGATTTCTTCGCGGGAACCAGATAGGGGGCCACTGGCAAGGCATTTCCTTGGAGAAATAGCACTATTGCTTCATAAATACCGAATATACCCTTGCCCTTATAAACAATCTTTCATCACTAGTTTTCAAAATATCATACTAAAGAGTGAAATCTTCTTCTTCGATCTTTATTATTTTTGTTGATTTTATATTTTTCCTCTTTAATTTCCACAATTTCATAACCACTGGTGAGCCAAAAACTTTATTTTTCTCAAATTGGAGACGAGAAATTATTGGCAGATACAAATCAACATAAGCAACGAAGATACGAGAAGTAAAGACTTGAACATGTACAGAGTAGATAATGAAAATCTCGATGGTAAAGTACCCGTTAAAATTACGTAAGTTCAAGGGATTTGTTATTCGAACAATCCTCGGATTTAACTTCTTCTGTCAAAGGATGATAAATGACAGCAGATAATATGATAAATTCATGACCAAGTTGGCAGAAATCTAATACATGGAATATGTTCACAAACTGGAGTTCTCTACTATAATTCCACATCAAGGCCAAGTTTTGTTGCACCAAATCAAACAAGTTTGAGTAGTAAACGTTAACTACGACTCGTTTTCTAAGTTATCGCTCGAAGATTGCTATTCATAACGTTCGGGAAATAAAATCTGGGACATTGTTTTGTTTCTTACCAAAATATTATGGCAATTTAATCAAGGAAACAGCAAAAAACTATCTGAGATATATGTAATTTATGGAATCAAAAGAGGCAGCAGGCTCCTAATGAATCAGATGGTTAGCCTACAAGAGGCTTAGAAATTTATGACAGATTCTCCAGGTAAAACCAATCTGTTTCAAAACATATGAATAATGTTTCATCTCAAATGAAATACCTCACCATTTGAATCTCTTTGCGCTTGAAGCCACATTTCTCGTAGAATTCTCGGTTCTCATCACTGCAATCTAGAATAACCTTGTAACATCCAACTGAACGAGCATGATCTACAAGAAATTCGATAATTCTCTTTCCCAATTGCATTCCTCGAGCATTAAAATCGACCACCACGTCTTCGATGTGCCCAACTTTCCCACAATTTCTTATGAATTTCTTTTCAATGAAAACACTTCCACTTGCAATGATCTTCCCCTTCCTATCATCCTCGATAACACCAATCACGTGGTCATCTCCAAGGGCAGCAAGTTCTTGAAATCGATCTTCGAAGTCTTGATCAGACACAGAATCACAGATAGTTAATTGCCGTAATAGCTCTATGAAGCCCTTACTTTTATCAGAAATCTCCAATTTCCGAACTTGAAATGTCCCCTCCCTGCTTGATGAGTCACTCTTCATCTTCGTTGCAAAATATCAATTCACCTGAGAATGTGCAAATATATAAATTGACTGGAATATCAGAAACAGACAAACAGTAGACAAACTCCATGTAAAACAACCAACTTTTCTAATTCTACGTACACCTGTGGGGAAGGGGAAGAAACGCTGCGATTCACTTCCCCGAGTAGAGTCGTAGAGTTCTGCGAGACCTAGGCCTCCGATCAGTGAGGAAAGAATCGCTGCGATCCAGACATGGATTCTGCTGCGAGAAGAAATGGCGGAGGTGTTTTTGAAGGGCTATACAGGGTCATCATGCGCCGGAATTCAGTTTATGTTACATTTTTCATCGCGGGCGCATTCCTCGGTGAACGGGTTGGGATCCGATTTCTTTCCTTTCCATGATTTTACTTTTCTGAATTATCGATTGTGGATAAATAGAAGATGATGGATCTTTATTGCGTTAAATTGGTGTTTATTTGACCAAAATCTCAATTGACATCACCAAAATCTTAATTGCATAGAACGAAGAGACGAAGAGTTCAGTGCCAAAGAACGGCCGAAAAATTTAGGTTTCGGGTGGGGGAAAATAACGAAACCTTAACTCTCGGTTTTTTTCCGAATTCTCACAAAATACTAACTTACCTCCGAAACTGCTTTACAAAGATTGCCGCTCTCGTCGTTGCGGACGTTTTGATACCTTGATCTCGTCGAACGAGCAACGTTTGCCGGAAAACCTTTCCTCTCTCTCTTGACTTTTCCCCGGCGGGATTCTCTTTTGAAGAAGAAGATATTATCTTCTTCTTCTTTTATCTTAATTAATTTAATAATATTATATTATAATAAATAATATAATATTATTAAAACATAATATTTATTTCGCGTAACGTTTCCGATTTTCGTCCGATTCCTGTCATCCCACTAAAAATTCCATCATGATCATGTGTCCACTTATTTCATAAAATCGGTTTTTATGTCACATTTAAAAATCGTAACTCGATTTTATCCCGAGTTATTCCAATTTACTTAGTTTATAACGATTTGTGTGGTCGATGTGTAAAGTGTCGACCGCAATTACAAGGTGTCGACCGCCAATACAAGGTGTCGACCTCCAGACGTAAGGGTCGAGTACTGGTTGAAACAGAAGATTTCAAAGGGTCGACCTAAGCTTACAAGGGTCGACAGCAACTCCAAAGTGTCGACCGCCAAATGTAAGAGTCGACCGCGCTATACAACAGAAGATTCAAAAGTGTCGACCACTACAACAAAGGGTCGACTGCTACAACAAAGTGTCGACCGCCATACGTGATTAGGATTCCAATGCAAACATCATTTTTTGTTTGGGTCGGTTCGGGTTTTCGAGTTGGTTCGGGCCGCTCACTCTTAGGCATATACAATAAATTTACGTTTTGTATACGACAATTGATTAGTTAAACTTCTCGAAAAAAATTTCTTAAAATTCGAGATTAAAAATTTTGGTTCTTTAGATTGCTGCCTCGACAGAAGGTGATTAGGTGAATCCAAAGAGGGAATGTGGCCAAGTTCAAAGAAAGCCAAGCTTATTAATGTTTTCCCCTTAGACTTTCTGAGGTTCACGCACGTTTCTGCAATTTCTATATTCATATTTTTTGCGAGAAGAAAAGCTTCCAGCTGTAATCCATGGAGGTAAAAACTCGATCTGTAGTTAACTGTAGGGCTATTCTCCTTTACGTGCAGCGTTTAGAGATTGTCCCTCCGAATCTCAGCTTTAGTTTGATAATATAATACGTAACCCAGGAACAAGGTCTGTTCTTTTAATGCTTTTTGAAGTACAGTAAGCCAGCTTGTGACGCTTTAAGACTTGAAAAAGAGAGATGTGGTAATTTAAGCTCTATCGCTATCATTATCTGCAATATGGGGTTTCTTAGATACGAAACTAGGCTGTTTAATTAACAAAATCGTGTTGCGTGGGAGTTCAGTGAACATGGGCTCGTTTTTTATGTTCTTGGCTGCATTTTAAAGTGATAAAAAATCTCTGATACTGCAAAGGCTGATGTACAAATGAACTCTATTCATCCACATCCAGATATGTTGAAATTCTGAGCATCCCACACAGAGAGGATCGAAATTGTTGAAGCTATCCACCCAGCTAGCCAGCTATGGTAGATTTTTTGTCTGGGAAAGATATTAGAATTTATTCATCTTTTATTTTTTCTGTGAAAAGTATAAGAAAATAGCACACAAAGCACGACCACCAAAACCTAACCTCGACTTGCGTAGTAGACCGTATCTAAGCTTCGGGCTTTTTCTCAACCCCGAACGGTAATACTATTATTAGGACTTTAAAAGACTTAATATTTTACATAATTTTATTGATAAATTACTTGTGATCTTATAATATTTTATTCAAAACTCAGATTTTTAGGCAAATATCGCATGAATGCCGCAGCATCTCAACAGCATCTAAAATCGCAAATTTTACGTGATTTTCAACAATATTTTTAGATTTTGTATTTTCACAATATTTTGTTTAGATGTAGTTGCCAAGTTTAAAGATGAATTGCAGATGCTGGAAGACCACGAAATTAAGGAGAAGATCTCAACCGAATAATCAATTTTCAAATTTGGAAACAAGAATATCATCGAAGATTTGGAAATCTTTGCAAATCTCAACAAACCTCCATATATTTCGAGGCTGAGACTTCTATAAAGATCAACCAGAGTACCACGAATGAGNGTCTCTATATCTATGTACAATGTTCAAAGGATTTGGATTGTATGAAAGAATTGCGCCATGTGTTTCAATTACTTTCCAGCTTGTATGTGAAAGAATGTAAATATCTGGAGTACAATAATCCAATTACCTTCACATCCCACAGGATCGTACAATTTCATACAATATTCGCACTGATACGTGAGAGGCTGAGAGCCAGCGCAGAAGACTCGTTTGTTTGCTAGAAAGTCAACCATGGTATTTCCATCAGATAGAGAGAGAGTTTGGAGCCGTTGCAAAGGGTTGAGAATTTGTGGCGATGGAGTGCGTTTTGTTTATCTCAAAATAACCCTCCTTCGTTCTGTCTGGGACCATGTTTTTGTCAACGCTTTGTTTCGTGCAAAAAACCAGTTGTTTTGATTTCTCAAAACCGAAGCCGGTTTCCATAATTTCGTTCCCATCTGAAATTCTGAATTCTCAAATCAGAATCATAAAAGACAAGATATCTTACTCTTATCTCTTTACGTCTACCCTTTCACCTCCTCTAGTTTCTCTCTCTCTCTCTCTATATATATATATATTTATATATGTATATAAATGAAGCATCACACCTCTACCGTACTCACCCAAATCTCCATTTGAGCTCGTATTGATTTCTCACTGTGAAGTTTAAAGCCTTCTCTCTTCCTTCTTTAATACTCGTCTTCGTTCGAACGACCATTCTGCTTCTGTCCTTACAGAACTATATATGTCGCCTATAATGACGATTACAGAAGAGGAAAATGGTGTCAGTGTTTCAGAAGGCTCTTACCATAAGAGTTGATTTTAAAATAAAATCAAGTTAAAATTAGAATAGAACTGTTAATTCTAATGTCAATTTTAAAAATTCAGAATAAAATTGGACCGGACCGACCAGTGCCTACCCTTAAAATGTAACATTATTATTTTGAAATTATATTGAATTATCGTAAAGATGACTCCATAGATTTCCGAATTCATTTTTTTCTCGTCAATTAAAATGTAAATCCAGATCTCCCGCAAAATTGACTTTATTAGGTTTACTCTATTCGGTTCCCCAATTATCACTGGCCATACCCAAGCCCAAGGAAATCCGGTCCATAAAACCAAATCAGACCGTAAGTAGTTGGTCGGCGGTCCGTTAAGAACTTGTCAGGACTGTGTTTCATTTTTTCTTTTAAATTCCAAGAAAAAATGGCTGCTGGCCCATAAAAGTTCTTTGCAAATCGTCGAGGTTGGGAGATGAACTGGTTTTACCGGTCGTTTTTCTTATCTTTTTTCCATTTTATGAACAGTGATGTTGAATTGAGTTAGGACCAGTTTAGCGTTCATGGTCGATCAAATTACTGACAAAACTTCAGAAATTTTATTTAACGTTTCAATTCGTTGAATATGCAAACAAATCCGGTGTTTGTGAAGCTCTGGAAGAACTGGGGAAAAGCATTTGATGGCGAATTATATAGCTTCCTCAGTTGGATGATATCCGCATGTTAATGGCAGTCGCCATAGCTGTCTCTCCTTCATCTCTTCCTCATCCCCTTGTTTGCCCTGTTCCCCAAACTGCTTTCTTTTACTCGTTCTCTAAATCCAGATGCGTTTCTCTTCCTAAGCCAACCCCTCGATTCCGCCTCTTCTCATCCTTCCCTTCTATTTTGCCTGACTCCCCTCCATCCCATTCACAGACCCTTTCGTCTTCACCGACTGTAAATCTTTCCATTTCTTCAGATTGCTCGAACTCTTTGATAGACCGTTTCTTTGGTTTACTTCGATTCTCGGGTCAACATGGGGATGTCGATTTATCAAGGGCTATTCATGCTTGGAGTCTGAAGCTTGAAGAAGATACGTTTCTGGGTACTGCTTTAATTTCTGCTTATTTAAGACTGGGCTTTGTCTATGATGCTAAGAAGGTCTTCATGGCACTCTCGTGCCCCAACGTGGTGTCTTACACCACGTTGATTTCGGGGTTTTCTAAGTCAAATCGGGAACATGAAGCTATAGACCTCTTTCTTAGAATGTGGGTTGCTGGAATTGAACCTAATGAATATACCTACGTTGCAATTTTGACTGCTTGCATTCGCATAATGGATTTTCAGTTAGCTTTGCAAGTGCATGCTATCGTGGTCAAAAAGGGTTATTTGAATTGTGTTTTCGTTTCAAATGCTCTTATGGGAGCCTACAGCAATTGCGGGAAATTAAACTCTGTACTTAGGCTGTTTGAGGAAATGCCTGAGAGAGATATTGCTTCTTGGAATACTGTTATATCAAGTTTGGTGAAAGAATTCATGTATGATAAAGCATTCGATTACTTCTACGAACTGCAGCTCATTGATAGGCTTAGAATAGATAATTTTACGCTTTCTTCTCTTTTGACTGCTTGTACTGCCCGATCTTCGGGATTAAAAGGACGACAACTTCATGCCCATGCGATCAAAGTGGGGTTGGAGAGTCATTTGAGTGTAGGCAATGCGCTTATTGGGTTCTACACGAACTGCGGAAGTTTAAATGAAGTAATGTTTGTTTATGAGATAATGCCTACTAAGGATGTCATTACCTTTACAGAATTGATTTCGTCGTATATGGAATTCGGATTATCGGACATGGCTGTTGATGTATTTAACAAGATGCCGGAGAGAAATTGCATATCTTACAATGCTGTTTTGTCCGGGTTTTCAAAGAATGGGGAGGGCTTAAGAGCGCTCGAGTTTTTCATAGAAATGATAAACGAGGGTGCGGAATTGTCACCCTTCTCGTTGTCTAGCGTTCTCAGTGCGTGTGGGCTGCTCGAAGATTGTGAAATTAGTAAGCAGATTCATGGCTTTATTATCAAATGTGGTGGCTTGTTTAATGAATGTGTGGAGACTGCATTGTTCGATATGTGTACAAAGTGCGAAAGAATGGATGATGCCGAAAAAATGTTTGAGCAACATTCGTTGGATGGTGACGAGACTGCTAAGTTAACTTCATTACTATGCGGGTACTCACGGATAGGAAAATTCGATAAAGCCGTCTCTCTTTTTCACTGTAGTTGCTTGAAAGGAACTACATTTATCGATGAAATTGCAGCTTCTACGATTCTCGGTGTCTGCGGAAGTATAGGATTTCATGAAATGGGTGAGCAAATTCACTGTCACTCTCTTAAATCTGGCTTTTTATCTGATGTGGGGGTTGGAAATGCCACTCTTAGCATGTACTCAAAGTGCTCAACCATGGAGGATGCTAGTAGAGTCTTCAATACAATGTGTTTACAAGATGTAGTTTCTTGGAATGGTTTGATTTCTGGGCATTTGTTACGTTGGCAAGGGGATGAAGTCTTGGCCATTTGGAAAACTATGCAAAATAAAGGTATAAAACCAGATGAAATTACCTTTGTTTTGGTCATTTCAGCTTACAAATATACTTATTCGAACTTAGTTGATCATTGCCGTAGCTTATTCCTGTCGATGAAAAGCGTTTATAACATTCATCCAAATTCCGAGCATTACGCCTCGTTTGTGGGCGTATTGGGTCGATGGGGTCTGCTCGAAGAAGCAGAAGAAACTATCAGGAAAATGCCATTTGAGCCAGGTGTCAGCGTTTGGCGAACTTTGCTCGATAGTTGTAGAATCCATTCCAACGTAACGATAGGAAAACGAGTCGAGAGACAAATTCTGGGTTTGAAACCGACAGATCCTTCGTCCTACATATTACTTTCGAATCTGTATTCGGCTACAGGACGATGGCAGAGTTTTGAATTGGCAAGACAAGATATGAGACAAAAAGGGATAAGAAAACTCCCAGTTCAGAGCTGGATTATAATTCAGAACAAAATCCATTCATTTTATGGCAGAGACAAGTCCCACCCACAAACAAAAGACATTTACCGCGGCCTTCAGATCCTAGTATTAGAATGCCTAAAAGCTGGGTATGTTCCAGACACGAGCTTCGTTCTACACGAGGTCGAAGAACACCAGAAGAAAGATTTCCTGTTTTATCACAGTGTGAAACTTGCAGCGACGTACGGGATTTTGATGTCGAAAGGAGGGAAGCCGATTCGAGTAGTGAAAAATGTGTTAATGTGTGGCGATTGCCATGAATTCTTGAAATATGTTTCTGTTGTGAGTAGAAGGAACATAGTTGTGAGAGATTCTTCTGGGTTTCATTGCTTTTCTAATGGCCATTGCTCCTGCAAAGGTTTTTGGTGAGTAAATAAATACACTCAATTATCCCGTATATAGCTTTTGGTTCAAGTAGATGAGATCAAATACCAAAAGATTGTTCATACAAAAATGAGCTCAAAATGTCCAACGGTGGCGATAAGCAGAGAAATGTGATTTCTGCCATGCCTTAATATGTCTACGGATTCGAAGACTCAACCTCAGAATCGACGAACTGGGTGACATCTAAATAACTCAAGACACAGATCCATCTCGGTTAAGGCCCATGCACCATCCTTATTACCAAAAGGCAGAATTTCCTGTATGAGGACCCCCACACTCCTACTCGACAGGTTGTGAGAGAATAAGTTACGGTGACTCAGTAGCCTAAAAATGGAAGACCTTCTTCCTGATGCCTCAAGGAGCTACCTCAATATTGGGGGTAACAACTCTCACACTATGACAGCGCATGATTCGATCTCAGACACTTGTTACTAAACTAGTCATCACCCGACCACTGAGGTGAACCCGCACGGGCATACACCCTCTTTTGTGCCTAGTTAAAGTTGTTGATGGACATCAGGAAGAAGGTCTCTCATCCCTGGGCTGCTGAGTCATCGTAACTTACCCCCAACTGCCTGTCGGGCTGGGGTGTGGGGGCCCTCAGAGCGGGGGATTCCGCCTTTTTGTAAAAGTTAAAGTTGTTGATTATTAAATTTAATCAATAAGAATAATAAAACTTCGTCATTTTTAAAATAAATTTTAACTAATTATTAGAAGAACAAACAATAATTAAATTTAACGTACGATTTATGAATTTTATACGCTGAATATTTACTTTTTAATGATTTAAATTTTAGATCATTCAAAAAATTATAGAAGACGTTATAGTCCTTTTAATAATGAAATATCAAAAAAAAATATTATAAAAATTAAAAAAAAAATCATTTTTCCAAATTCTTTCATTTTCATTTCACAAGTTGGGTATCAGTTCTGCCCTTTCCAACGCCGAGGTTGCTGGACTGCCTTATTTCTCTCTTTTGTTTTGCCATGTTTTCTTACTATTTCCACGTGTTGAATCGAGGTCCATTCCTTGTCCGGCGACGGCAACCGTTGAATCAAAGCTAGCTGCCCACGAGCATGGCAGCACAACCAGATTGATTTACAGTCAAATTTTACTAAACCAGATTTGAAAATAATGATCATTTTCATGAAACTCGAGATTCTAAACTTGGAAAATGGAAGCTAATCCCCCCTCCCTTCGTCGGAAGCCACGAGGTTAAAACGGAGAACCATCCCTCTCTCTCTCTCTCT